>SFCI01000226.1:0-29269 GCA_004681135.1 Hericium alpestre | reverse complement strand
CCGGTGAATTGCCCTAGGTTCAATTCCCGGTCTTTACATAGTTTTGCTAGACTACGCGGCCCAGGACCTTTCATTACGGTTTAATCTGTACTACAGTGGGAGATCCTGTTACGGTTTGAACCGTAATGTGGCTGATCCTTAAGCTGACAGATTAATTCTGTCAGGCCTTACTACAGCTTCAGAATAATTCTGTCTAACTGAACTGCCTCCTTCTTGCAGGACGTACCCACGGACCAGAAGGGACCAGCTGACCTTGCTCGACGTGGCTAGAGCTCGCAGACACTCACGAGGCCATCTAAGGCCATCAGCGGGAACAGGCACCCTTCCCCCGATGTTCCGACTCCCAGCATGGTGATCCTCAGCAGTTCCGACTTCAAATCCCCACTTCCGGCTTGTCTTCCAACCACTCTCTCGTTTCGTGGCCTGTCCTGCCGGTCCCGAGAGTTGCTCCTGCGACACTCTCTCGCTCAATTTGCACTCACATTCATTTATACCCGTCATGCTGCTTTCCAGTCTGCTTCTTGCTTTTGTCCCGGCCGGCTTTGCTGCTACGGCTGATGACTGGCGAGGTCGCTCCATATACCAGTGCGTGCTTTTTTCTCTCGAAATTTCCTTGTGTATCTGACCTCGAACGGCTTCTAGAATAATCACGGACCGATATGCTTTGCCAGCTGGAGCTAACCCCAACACATGCGACACCTCGAAGCGAACGTGGTGTGGGGGAACATGGAACACGATTCGCGAGAACCTCGACTATATTCAAAATGCTGGCTTCACCGCGAGTGAGTTGCCCCGCAACATGTAGTTTCCTTCCTCTCTCATACGACATTGTATTGTACAGTTTGGATCAGCCCGGTCTCCCAAAACTATGAGGGTCCCACGACCGCCTACGGTGACGCCTACCATGGTTACTGGATCGCGGACGCGAGCCAGCTGAACGCACGATTCGGCACTGCGGACGACCTCAAAGAGTTGTCCGCGGAAGTGCACCGCCGCGGAATGTAAGTGCAACATTTCGGCTCGTCGCACGTCTTCCGACTCTGGTTGGTCCAGGTATCTCATGGTCGACATCGTGGCGAACAATGTCATGGCAACCTCGACCACACCTGATCTCTCGACGTTCATGTTCAAGGAGCAGGTTCGTCCCACGTTTCGCATCCGTCTTTCATCTGCCGATCGATGCCATCAATCAGTCACAATACCACCCATACTGCCCCATTGATTGGCTCAACAACACCAGCGTCCAGAACTGCTGGCTCGGCGACTCAGTGGTTCCCCTTCCCGACATCAACACGCAAGACCCGGGTGTGCAAGCCACGTATGGCACGTGGATCCAGAATCTTGTGCAAGAATACAGCATCGACGGTCTTCGCATTGATGGTACGAGCTTTCCTCACTGAATTTCTTGTCGTTTATTTATCGGATCACTCCAAGCTGCAAAGTAAATACAGTTCCCTCAAAACCATTTTTCAACCCTTCATGTATTCTCGTATCCTAGACACGTCAGCGCCGATTTCTGGCCCGGATTTTGTGGGAAGGCGGGTGTGTTCTGCATGGGCGAGGTCTTTGGCGACGACATCGCGTGAGTAGCCTCCATACTTCAACAAATCGATACTGACCTGCCTGGATGTACCAGCACGGCGTCGCAGTACCAGGATGCCATGGATTCAATCCTCAACTACCCGATGTACGACGCTCTCGTTCAAGCTTTCTCAATTCCCGGGCCTCGCAATGTATCCGCCGTGACGACAGTGCTGCAGGACATCCAGCAGAACATGAAGGTACGTTGCACTATACCTGTCTACGAAATGAATACCTAACTCAATTGTGCGGCTGTAGGACCCAACGGTGATGGGCAATTTCCTTGAGAACCAGGATGTGCCGCGCTGGCACAATATCTCAATCGACCAGCAGAGTCTCTAGTACGTACCCTTTGCACCATTAAGCGGATTTGGGACTGACAGCATCTGCAGCAACGCCATGGTCTTCACGTTCATGTCTGACGGGTAAACCTGTCTTGCCCTCTTGCTCTGCCAGCCTGGTGCTCATCCGTTTCCTCTAGTATCCCGATCATGTATTACGGCCAAGAACAAGGACTGAGCGGCAACGCCGACCCCGTGAGTCCTGAGCTTCCTCGCTAATGTCTATGTGGCTGAATCTCATGGCTCATATCCAGTACAACCGTGGACCTCTCTGGCCGAGTGCGTACGCGCAGACGACGACATACAACATGACAAAATCGCTCAATCAGGTATGTCATCCCCTCATTCGACGCTCCCATGCAAATGATAACCATGGAATTGGATGCAGCTGCGCAATTACCTCGTGAACAGCACGGACTGGGCGAAGAGCCGAACTCAGGTTCTGAACATCGAGTCCGACGGCATCGCAATCATGAAGGGTGATGTCGTCACGATCTTGACGAACATCGGCTCTCCGGTATGACCATTTCGTCGCTGTAACCACGCAAGGTCTAACATTCACATCCATCGTAGCCGCAGAACGTCAGTGTTGTCGCGTACACCCCCTGGGAAAACAGCTTCTCTTCCACCGAGTATGCGTCTCTAGTATTCTCACACCCCGCGCCTGCTGACACCTTCTACAGTATCTTCACATGCAAGCAGTACGCCGTCGGCAGCAACGGGACCCTGGAGGTCCAATATACCCTCGGCGGCGTGCCCGTCGTGCTCGTGCCGAACGACATCATCAAGGACGCCGGCTTCTGCCAGTGGGCGTCGCACATACAGGCAGATGTGCCTGTGAATAACGGCGCACTTGCGATGGCGCCGCGGGCCGTCGCGCTTGTCCTTTCTGCTGTTGTGGGCCTTTCTGTGCTTGTTTAGGGCGAATTGTTGTGTTTCTGGGTTGGTGATTTTGCATTTATTTGTTGTTGTCGTGTGGGATGGGAGTTACGTGTGTAAGATTTCAGTACGAAGAAAAGGCATGGTTTAATTCGGCCAGGCAGCAAGTCATGACTCTGTTAATACATACAGGATCTTAGGTGAGTACTAGTATCAATCTAGCCTCCTATACAGACCACGCGGATGAAGGTCGTTCTGACGATCACTGCTTCAACAACCACATGCTCCAAGCGACCAGCACCACCGGGACCACCGACACCATCTCCCCCAGCCCGGCATATTCCGGTGCGATGCGGACCCTCACGAATGCGCCGCCCGCCAGCAGCACTGCAAACACATTATACACTAGTGCCCACGCGAAGTTCAGCCGGACGCGCCGCACCGCGCCCTGCGACACGCGCAGCAGCACACGCAGCGCGCGCGCGAGGTCCGCCGCGTCCGAGTCGAGCACGACCACGTCCGCGGCACTCAGCGCGATGTCCGTGCCGCCGCTCAGCGACATGCCGATGTCAGCCTGTGCGAGCGCGAGGCTGTCGTTCGTCCCGTCGCCCACGAACAGCACAGCCGTGCGCCTGCGACTGCCCTGCAGCGCGCGCACGCGCGAGAGCTTGTCGTGCGGCATGCAGCGGCCGAGGGCATGGTCTGGCGCGATGGAGAGCTGTGCGGCGAGCGCGCTGACGACGGGCTGCTCGTCTCCGCTGACGATGTAGACGTCTGCACCGTGTTGTTTGAGCAGCTGGATGGCATCGTGCGCGCTCGGCCGGATCGTGTCTGTCAGCCCGAAGATCGCAAGCAGGTTCATATTTGCAGCATTGTGGCTGGAGGTTGTGGTCACAGCGAACAGGGTCAGAGCTTCGTCGTTTGTGCCTTGGAGGAACTGAACTGTAGGGTGAGAGCCCAGGTTGAGCCAGGAGATGTTGCCGCCTCGCAGGAGACGATGGCCATCTCGCGCTTGGAGGCCACTGCCCGCAACGGACTTCACGTCCGTGAGGTGTCTTTCCTTTATGTTTGGATAAGCCTCGCGTATGTGCTTGGCAACGGCTTCTGAGACGGGATGGCGGCTGCTAGAAACGAGACCGAGTACAAGTCCCAGAGAGTCCTCGCGGGCGATGGAAGACTTGACAATAGACAGCTTCCCAGTGGTGAGTGTGCCTGTCTTGTCGAATATGGCGACATTGATGTTCTTTGCATATTGGACGGCTTGTACGGACTGGATTGCAGGTCGAATGTCAAGTCTCTGCCGAGCATGAGGAAGTACAACGACGCACCTTGAATAGAATACCCTGTTTCGCTGCGACAGCTGCCGAAATCACAACCACCATAGGCACACAGAGAACCAGAGCACAAGGGCACGACACCACCAACACCGCAACAGCATACCTCAGCGCGCCTACAGCCGCATCGCTCCCGCCCTGCCGCCTCGCGATCAGACCAATGACCAACCAGATCACGAACGCCACCACCGCGAGCGCGAGGATAACGGGCGCAAGGTATGCCGCCACGCGGTCGGCGAGATCCTGGACGGGCAGACGTGCCTCCTGAACCTGCAACATCAGCCGCCCTATGTCCGCGAGCGTACTGTCGGCAGGGAGACGCGCAACGCGCATGTCGAGCACGCCGGAGAGGTTCAGCGTGCCTGCGGTCAGCGTAGCTCCAGGCGCCTTCTCGACGGGCATGCTTTCTCCTGTGAGGGACGCCTCGTCGACTTGGCTCGTCCCGCGGATGATGGCGCCGTCGGTGGGCACAAGACTGTCAGGCGAGACGCGCAGGACGTCGTTGAGATGTACGAGTTCGGAATGGATCGTTGTCGTAGTCGAAGTGCTGTCTTCGTATTGGAGAAGCTCGACTGTGTCGGCTTGCATGGCGCGGATGCCGTCCAGAGCCTGCGTAGCCCTGCGCCTAGCAAACGCAGAGACTAGACGGCCGAGCATGATCAGTGTGATAAGCATCGCTGGAGTCTCAAAGAAGGGTGCCTCGAAGCCGGTGCGACCTGCAACTCTCAAGAAGAACGCAACGACAGAGAAGATATATGCGAGACTTGAACTTAGGACGACAAGCAGATCCATATCAATCATCCGCTGGAAGAAGAGCGAACGCAGGGCTGAAGAATAGAGTGGATAGGCTATGATGGTTTGGATGAGTGTTGTTAGCGCCAGAGAAACGGCTTCATACACTGTTGCATGTTTGGGGGGTAGAGGAGCCCACGACAAGACAAGGACTGGGATGCATAGAATTGCAGACAAAAGCGTGCGCCTCAACAAGGAGCGAAGCTCTTTATCAGCCTGCGATCCCGGCGTCAGCTTCGGCGCAGGGACGAAGGTTCCTCCACATGGCGAAAAAGCAACAAGAACGTCGCGGGGTCGTATGACAGTGACGTCGTATTCAATCTCCAGCATAATCTGCCCCTTGGTTCCGGATGAAGACGTCTTCACAGATTTGATCTGTACTCCGGGGGGAAGATCCATCTTCTCCATCTCTTCTTCGAAATCCGACGTGAGCCCAGCAAATGCAGAATTTATGCGAACGCGCATAACGCGAATCTTGCCTCCTTCATCGACTTTCGCCTCCTCGACGACCTCGCATCGGAAGCCTGTCATGTCGCCCGCGCGCTTCGCAATCGCCTCGGGCAGCACAGCGCCTTCGACATACGTCAGCGTCGCCTGACTCGCAAATGTGTTCACCTTTACATTGCCGACGGACGGAAGCGAGCGCAGTGCGCGGGCGAGTTTCATGCCGCAGGACGGACAGTCCATGCCCTGGACGGATAGAAGTAGAGTGTGAGTTTCTTGAGCGCCGAGCTCTAAGTCTGGGACAGGGACAGTGTCCGCGATGTGGTCGACGAATTTCTTGCCGTGGACATGAACGCCGTGTCGACCTGAGCTTGAGTTCTCAGAACCATTGCTGACAACCTCTATCAGCTCCGCCGCACCACCCTTGGAATGGACATGATCTTCGTGCTTGTGCTCGTGCGCATGCGAGGGCGAGCGATGCCGGTGTGCACCAGCACTGGTCTTACGACGGCTGGGTTTCGACGTTATCCCAGTTTTGCCCCAGTCAATAAGACAGCAGCACGCGGCCTCGAAGAAGCGACCGAACGCGTTCTCCATGCTGCAGCTTGAGACATCCGTTAGGTGGCCCTTGCTCTTGTGCTGATGGTGGTGGTGCTGAGTACTATGGGAGTGGACGTGGGCAGAGCGACGGCGACTATCATGTGATGTTGAATGCGCGTGCGTCTCGAGATGCCTGTGGGTATGATCATGTTCGTACTCTGGTGAAAGTTCTGAGCGGTGGACAATGCGCCACCGGTGATGAAGCCCCTCAGGAGGTTGGATGGTTTCCTTGTTTCCTTTCGCCGGTGTCAGACAACAGGAAGGTGACATTATAGAGGGCTTACCTCGCTGCATTACGGACGCTGGTGACGCATCGAGGTTCTTGTCAACGCTATCTGCGCACGACTTGGCGTTGAGAGAAGCGGAGCAGCAGTTGTCCTTCTTTCCGGATGCTAACCTGTCGTCGCAGCAGTCAGTCGTCTTTACGAAGTCATTGCCAGGCCCACCGCCAGCGCCAAATTCCTTAGAAGCATCGCCAGAACCAGACCCAGGCGTGCAGCCAGAGCAGAAATCGGCTGCTCCCTCTTGAATGGGGGCGGTGCAAGCATCATCCTCGCCAGAGTAGCATCCACCCTCTCCCTCGGCCGTAAGTCCAGCATCTCCGATGGCACCAGCACAGCAATCATCGTTGCACGAATCGGCATGGCTCTCCGCATCGCTGGCATGCCCACAATCAGAGCAGCAATCAACGATCTCGCTGTCCTTGTCCTTGTCCGAGTTGGATGTATCAGCGCAGCACTCGTCCCCACACGGCTTGACCGCTTCGTGAACAGAATCGCATGTATAGTGCTCATCTTGCTTCGGCAACACGTCGGCAGTAGGTCCGCAGTCGGAGCAGCAATCAGAGACCTCTTTATTCTTGCTCTCGTTTGAGTCAGACTCATTCCCGCAGCATCCATCTTGGCATGAATTCCCGGTCTCATCCGTAGAACCGCACGCAGAGCAGCAGTCTTCTTCCTTCGTTCCTACACCTGAACCCGTTTGCGCATTCTGCCCATTGAGGCAACACAAATCTGTCACATACGGACTCAATCTGCAATCACCAAACGCTGGCAGTAAAGTGACACACCTCTCGACGCATCCTGGGACAGCAGTACGCCCTGCGGCACCGCACAGCAACCGTCAATGCTGGTCGAGCGCTCGCGTCTGGCACGCTGGCAGCCGCCCATGCCGTCCGGGATGCAGTCTCCGATGACGATCTGCACAGTGCTATCACCGTCACTGTCGCAAAGAGACCTGGTATCGCAGCAGTCTCCACCTCCATGCCAACGAGGGAGCTTCGAGGCAGCGCCCTCGAAGAAAGAGGAGGGTCCTGTCATGCCGCTGAGGAATTGGGGTCTACAACGGACTTGCTATCCTAGGCTGGCTGTATTAATACTATACCGCACGTGAGGAGGATGTAAAGAAAATGGGTACGAACTAGAGTAGGTGTGTAATAAACGAGACACGCGAAGGACGCCTGGGATTATATGGCTCAGGTGCCTTTGCCAGCGCCTCGCTACGTCCCAGCGGTGTCATGTCCTTGAGGCTCAGAAGCCTCGAAACGTGCATCGTGCATGTCTCCCGGTCCCAAATGGAAAGCTGGCCAAACCTGGAAGCACCGAGGCCGCAATGCTGTGAGAAGTGCTCAATGGGAAAGGAAAGGGAAGAAGCGCGCGAGATTAGAATTTAGATCGAGAGTCGGCCGAGGACTTTTACGCCGAGTAAGCGGAGACTGCCGTTGATCTTGTAATATTTCGACCCCACAAAAAACTGCAGCTCATGGTCCCGGCACGGAAACAACGTGTTAGCCTCAAACCAGAGCGGCAAGTAAGAAATAGGTAAGACAGCCGAATCAAGCCCACATCCTATACCAAGGCTGTCGAGGACAAAGGGAGTCATAATAGAAAACTCGCGGCATAAGACCGGCCGAAGCAGTACAAGGATTCGAAGGAAGTGATGAATAGAAAGCATGGAGAAATCGTAGGTACAAATTATATGGTCCAGCAGTTTGCAGGGTTTAAGACATACATTTGCCATTAAGCAGACGCACTGCTATCGTTCTCCTGCGGATCTGACGTTATGGATCAGCAATCGCAAATGTCAGGACTACAGGTCATAGCTGAGACGACGATGCTTACTCTTATCTTGCCTCACTTTCTGAGGCTTGATTGCTAGATGGATTAAACAACCTGATGCCTGATTGGCATCAGCATCTGAACCATAGGCAATGTCAGGCAGCCATGCTAATCAAGGTCGGCAGTGTCCCAACGATATCTGGAATCGATTATGGGACGATGGCGTGAATGAGGCATCACAATTCTAACCTATTATCGCGCCGGCAGAAAGCAATACCAAAATTAGATCTATGGTGCCGGCGATCGACAATCCAGCATCAACTCACCAAACGTGCTTGGTGCACCTGTAGGGATGCTCACAGTGACGTGAAGGCAAAGAGCGTCGCAACCGGTACAATGAGGACAGACGCGTCGAAATCGTCCCAGCCAAAGAAGGACCTTATTGTAATGACAGCAAATGCCAGTGCGATTGACCCTATAAGTACAAGGTTCAGGCCACTATTCTGTTGAACATCAAATAGCCCAAACTTACACATTGCTGCAATGATTGCAATAACATATACTTTCACTAGCGGTGCCCTGCTTACAGTTACCACAAGCCCTGTGACCCCACTTTGGGTGAGCTCGTCGTCGGATTCCAATTCGAGCCGTGCTTTGAAACCCCTGAATATATGCATGAGCTACATCCAGCTCAAGCAAAATAAGAAGCTGACACCGCCACGCCGTTAGCAAAGTCGACAGTGATCAGGACTAATGCGTTGTTCCCTTCTTGTTGACCAAAGAGATATAAACCTTTAGAATATCTACGCAGAGAAAAGCATGAACCAGATGGGTGGCATGTTCCGTAATGATGGACTTACTCATCGAACGGGTAATTCGCCAATGAAGGGGCGAGCCCAGACGCGTCATTGTCCAAATTGACCTGTGTACGAAACCCGGGGCGTTGTTCCTTATATCAGTGATGGTGCTAGCATCGAATTTGAAGACAGGTCTTCTCGATTCATCGTTGTTGGGAACAGGGTTGTCGTCAAAACCGTTATCGGAGTCTCGCCTGAGCGACAGGTTTCTGCATAGACGTTACGGTAAATTGAACTCCGAGAAGGACGTGATCACGTACTGGTGGAAAAATATGTTTACCACAGGACATTGCGCGGCAGTCAGATTAACATTATCACAACCGTTGGTTGCCTGCGACCAGCAGGAATCATAATCGATGCTCCAGTCCAGCGTCACAGTACCGACGATGGGATCCGCGCTGAGAAGCTCCATCGCAAGCTGCAAGCAAACTGTTAAGACTACCAGCCCGTCTGTGACTTCGGCACTCACACTTCTTCCCGGAAAGTTGGAGTTGTCATCAGGGGTGCTGATCTCGGTGGTCTTGAGCTTTCAGCCGAGCGTTATCCCGAGCGTGATAAACACAACGACCGTACCGATGGACAACGGCATCCAGCGATTCCTTCGGACTCTCCAACAGTGTGGTCTTGGCGCAGAAGGAATGCACGACCACGTTGAAGACGAATTGCGCTGTATCATGAGACGTGAAAAGCTGCAGATGGAAGACGCTGATTATCCGTACAGCAGCAGACGCCATACTGCCGCTGAAAACACAACTCACTGTAATCTTTCACATCCGCGCACGCCTGTTGTCAACGGGACCATTCATAAGCAAGTGAGCAGCATGCACAAGAAGAATTGCGGATGCAGTTAGGCCAGTTCATCGATCCTACGTCGCTGTTATATCGTGGATAATCGGGGGGAGTCTACCATGTACGGTTTTATTGCCCCACTGGTCTGCCACAGAATCAAAGGTATTGGAGTCGTTGCTACTTGCGTCCATTTCGCCATGACATCTCGGGGCTTTTATGGTTATCTCGAAGGCCGCGATGCTGCCGCGAGGAACGGAACTAGAGAAGTCTGTGCTCACTTTGAGTCAATAGGCGGTTCGTAGATGAAATCAGGCCGTAAAATCGCGGACAACACGAGGACTCCTGGACGATCGGAAGTGTCCCGTAGTCCGTATCTGGGTTTCATACCTTATCCTTGAAGTGCGTCAACTAACGGAGAAAATTATGCTATATCTTCGGATCTCACCTGGTTGATTGAACAAGCTCTTGAATATTCAGTCCTGTAGATTGCTCCAGAGAGTCCCCGGTCCCAGGAGAGCTGTCGTGCACCGGCGCATCAGCACCTCATGGACACAGAACTCACCGCAGCAGACTAGGCGCGAAAAGCCCAGGAGAGCCATCTGCCAATTGATTCCACACCACAGATATCGGTCGGGGACGACAGAAGGAAGCTTAGTTTGCAGCGCCCCGCGGCGAGGAACATGACGGGATCTGAAATAGTCTCGTAACAAGGCCGTCCGACGTTTAAAAAGTGCGCAATTCGTCGTATGAGTACCCTCCTTTCAAGGCGTAGACAAAGTGGCAGAGCGTCACAGGTCTAAGCTTGGAACCAAAGTCAAACCAGCGGCGCGCGTCGGGATTCGGGCGGAGTTGTCGGCGCGCGCACTTACCGCATCGGGCTTCGGTTGACACGTCGGGGCTGCGTCGGGATTTCGGAGCCAGGGTCGNCCACCCGCTGTCCAGCGCCAGGGCCCTCGCAACTGTGCATGACAGCCGTTTACAAAACGNCAGGAGCGTCCGGAATCAGAATTCATGAAAACGACTACCACCAACTGCAGGCCCCCGCAAAACCGCTACCATGACTATAAATGGAAAAAATTCTTAGTCAAAGCCTGCTTCCCGAAGTCTTTACGTCGTGCTTGGGCGCTTTGGGCCTGGCTGTGCGCGTCGGCTGGCATCAGCAGCAACGAAAGTCGGAATGGTGTTTGAAGCATTGATTCATAATGGTAGCAGCACAAATCGCAAAAATATTTACATGTGTCCTTTACATGAAGAAAATCATATAGAACACCGATTTTCACCACTTTATCCGAGGACGAACGAGCCTCCGAGAGCAATTCACTACGCAGAGGGAGGATACCGCGAATTGTGGCGCTCCCGTCCGGGGTCCTTGATTTTCAGGTGGTACCACTGGGTAGTCGTTTTTGGGCGCTCGGTTTCCGGACGCCCCTTGGGCTGTCATCAGTCAACATACAAAGGATATCGTTTACGTGATCCATCATGTCCCGTCCTCCGGTGAGTTCCCTGGGATGGACCCGTTCATCGGCTACGATCTGCAGCGATTTAAGGCGAGACAGATTTTCTGGCTGGAGCAAGACGTCAAACACTTCAATCTCGTCAGGGTCCACAGACAATGTGATCTTGGGTGTGATGGGATGGGAATGTGAGCGGCACAGCATCTCGCGCATGCCTGCCTTAGACAGACGGCCCGTGTCCACGGTCGACCAAAGCCAGCTGTTCCCTTCGGCGAGCGCGATGGCACGCCATGCCCGACAGACGTGTGTGAGCTTCACCCATACGAGGATCTCGTATACTTTAGACTCCATAGCACGGGCATCGACGGAGCCCAGCGCTTTCACAGCCTTCGTTCTGCCCTGCCCTGGGATCTCATTCAATGCAGCATAAGCAAAGATATGCTCCAGCACTTCTGGTGGGAACTTAGGCTTGCGGCATAAGATATTGCGCCGTCCTTTGAGGCCCGAGAGAGCCGCCGACATCGCGGCGATCTCATCATCGACAGCCTGGCGATGGATGTCCTCGGTGCTCGCGTCGAATGAAGGAGACAAAAGGCCTAGATCCGATAATCGAGAGGCTGCAATGGAGCTCCAAAAATCCCTAGACATCATTGAGGACAAGATTGTAAGTATCAGTGATCGTGACGACATACCGAGGATCCTTTGCTCTTCCCGGCATCCTGACTTAGATGAAGGCTGTTGTAGGCGCGACTGATAACAGACGTTCAGAGCGGAGCCTGACCTGCATGTTGGCTACTATGAACTTGCCTAGTCACAGTCGCAGAGGAAGACAAGTACTAGTAAGTTACCTGTCTGGTAGTCCATATGTGCATTTATACTATCGGCTCCACAGGACATGCCACTTCTGTCCTTCGCGGCCTCGTGGCCTTGCGGGTTTGGAAAATCTTAGTAGACGCCGGTGTAGTGCTCGCCGTCGGGATGCTGCAGAAATCAGTGGCCGTGAATAGTCCGAGCTTGAATTCTTCACACCTACTGTAGATACTCTTGGATGACTTAGACTGACCTGATGCCCCAGCAGCCAACAAAGTATATGAAACCGCAAGGCTACTCGTACACCGCCGATTTTCATACACTGCAGATAAACCAAGGCATACGCCTGCATACGCTCGCTGTCGATATATTGCGGTTATCAGGCGCCCATCGAGAAGTAGGTACTTACATATGTAAACAAGTTGAGTCTCGATACCACTGTCCAAGTTGTCCGCAAAAGATTTCTGTTCTGTTTCGCAGAATATTCACGCGTGCCTGCACTTGGCATTGAACCACCATCGTCCCATCGCGTACCCAGCAAGATCAAGCAAAGGCAAATCAAAATCGCAGACTTTTCCTCCGGGGTTTCAGCCCATTACAGCCATTTGCATAGAGCATGGCAGTAACTCGCGGTTTTTCGATGAAAGAGGAAAGGTGTGGCTGGCGCTGTGGCGGCGTGTTTTGGTGCACTGAGTTCTCCACTATGTCACTTTTCCGTAGCAATTCAGCTTGCTAGCATAATTCATTGAAGATGGTACTATAGACGGTCTCATAAAGTACAAATCAGAGGGTATCCATGTACGCAAAAATGTAAGGACAAGAGCAATATGGGAGTCGACTGAGGACAGTGGCTGTGCCAAAACCTGCCGCCACAGTGCCAGCCACGTCTTTCCTCTTTCATCGAAAAACCGCGAGTTACTGCCATGCTCTATGCAAATGGCTGTAATTACATCTATTTGTCCCAATCTTTCTGTAATCACACAAAATGGCTTCAAGTTCTCGCAGCGAGGTCGCCGTGTCTCGATCCGGCGCTCGCCAATCCCTCCCACTTCCTACTGAATTCCTTCGCACTGTCGTGCTGGGCCATCTTGCGGCATCATTCTGGATTCTTATAGTCGAGCCCGGGCTCGACAAAGAGTGGAACCCGCTTTCACCGCTCTTGCACTCTTCGTTCCAGCTTCGTGAGATTGCGACGAGCTTTCTTGATGAGATTCTTGGCGAGACACGTTTCAAGGACCACCCCACACGGTGAGCTGACTGTTTTCGTGTATAAGTCTACGCTCAACGCTTCATCCTAGGGCTTCCGTGAAGACCTACAAGTTGTTTCTGTCCGAGCTGAAACGGCTGAAGACCCTGGGCGAGACAGGCGACCCCACGGTCATTCTCGAGCTCGACACCATGTTCGCAGCGACGATGGCGGGCCTCCACGAGTGCGACTCTCCGATCCTGTGGCTCGCCCGCGAATGCGCCATGCGGACGCTGTACCTCCGTATCCCCGAAATGTGCCCGACGATCGAACAGGACGTCGACCTGCAGCAGAAGCTGTCGCACTATGCCGACTATGTGGTCGCGGCATAGGCGGTCGTGATTGTATCTGCAGTCCTCGTGGCCGTGGTATCAGAGTCGGTCTATGTGGCCCTCTTCTGCCCCGCCAAAGAGCATATATTATCTTTGATCGTTCTCTCGAAGAAAAGTACGTGGTCCCTCGACCCTCAATCTAAGTTTGTGCAAGCTAATTTTTCTTGAAGTCACTGCATTGCGGTTCATCAGTTACTTTGTTTTGGACTACATGCGTCGTGCACGGGCCTGCTGGGACTTCATGGACCATAGGCGAGTCGAGGTCTCTGGGCTCATTCAAAGCAGCACGAACCTAAGGACGACTCTACTTCACGACTCGCTGTGCACCGCGGAGACCCTTGGCATTGGCGTCGAAAGGCTGTCTATATGTCGGGAGACCTTGGATGCAATCCAGTTCCGGGAGGCGCTGGAGTCTTTGAGGCCTTTGCCGGGGGATGGTCTGATGCTCGAATGCTGCCGCCGTCTCACGGACCACATGTTGTCGGGTTTGCCTTGTGCCCAGAAGGATGAATCCCTTGCGCTCTGCTCTCTGGAGCCGTTGGAATCATCTTTGACGCTGAGGGCGTTAAGAGACCTCTTCCTGGTAGTTACAACGAGCTTGGCTTGAAGCACAATACTCTGCAATTTGATCAGGGAGTACAGCTCGAATTTTCCATAACACTATTCTCTATGTTATCTCTTACTTAGTATCCTGGAGTGTGTGACTTAGATTCTCGGTGAGTTCTGTTTTGTTCTGTAACGACCATCTTGTTGTCTCAGGCGTGCTCTGGCAATGTGTCTCTTGGCCTTTGGTCTTCCAACTCATCTATGTTATTTGCCAGCCTTTCATGTGCATTTATGGTCAGATGCGGTTGGTCCGGGTGGCAATGGCTGGTCTGCGAGTGTTGTGCTCGTACGTTCAATACTGTCAACTTATAGCATTCACTTACTAATTTCCTGAGACTGTAGATCTGTGCCCACCATGTCGAGGTCCCAGCATTGATCAAGATTAATTAATTAAGATTTGAACCACCTTAGTTCGGACGTCGTAAGGCAGGCAGGGTAGCAGGGGATGCGGTTGACTTCGGCTCCTGCGCAGAATGGCCTCGGCATCGGCGATGGACGCGTGTTTCGCCCTTCTCAACATAATACTCGACTCGCCCGTCATTGTGTTCGAGAGACACGGTGACCAGTATAATTCTGCGCTGGATATCCTCGGCACTTCTACAACGCTGCGTTCGACAGTTTGATTTTTTCTGCTGAATGTCCCTCTTCTACCTGAATCACCGGCTCTTTGAATCTGAAGATCTCGACAGGAGAGTGGAAAGGTTTCTCGAAACATGTGAGGTTTCTATAATCTGCTTACCCTGGCGGGACGAGAAACTGAAGAAACCGAACTGAAGAAACCTCGCCCTGGCGGCCGACGTCGTTCATTCGCCGCTGCCTATTCAAACTGCTGTGTGCACAGTCTACACCCCATTTCACGCGACGTTCTGTACGTACATGCATTCATTGATCTACTGTTATATGGAATGTAGCCAGGCCCTCCAACTCGGCAAGGGAAGCCTCGAAGTCAGCACCGGGTTGTGTCCCGTCTGAGAACGCGAACTCAATATCCATCACAGCGCCCAGCCCGTCGTCCCTCCGAACCTGCAAGCAGCGTCGCAGGTTATGGTCCTCCATCAGCGTGGCTGGATTCCAATGGCGCAAGCACAATGTCTTCAAGTCAGGAAAGAGTGGCTGGTCGCGCTGCTGCCCGAACCAGTGAGAGAGAGAAGGGTTCAATGCGGATATCAAGCCGTTCACCACTGGAGCGCCGACAACGCTCACGCGCTGCACCGTTTTTGTGTCTGGGAAAAGCTTGCTCCACCACTGCGGACTCTGGATCGATGCTTCCCCGGTGTGTACATGGAGTTCGGCGAGCTTCTTGACCGAGAGAGAGCGGTTGGCCATCAGGTGTAGTCGTGGAGGTTTGTCTACAAAGAGGGTCGTCTTGCTTTCACCGGACCCGTCTATGTTGGCACCTGTGGAAGTATTCCACATCGAAATCCGGATGACGGGGTAGCCTGACAGGATGTCCANCCGCACGGGCGATTGTGCCCATCGCCGGAGGATAGAGCCCAGAATGTCGTACGGTGGGTCGGCCGTGGTCAGTCCTGGTAGTGCATTGATGGTTATTGAACAGGAGTCCGGGATATTCAAGTACTGCCCGAACAGGGCACAGTCGCGATCTGTGCCATCCAGCCGAAGCTCCTCCAAATGCACTAGATCCACGGGCAGTACCTCCATATTTACTTCGCCGGCTATTGCGATGTGGTCCATTTTCGGGATCGACCCAATGACACGCAAGACCTGCAAATTAGGGGATCCTCGCAAGAATTCAACGAATTCATCAATGTGGTTGTACCGGCCCGCAGCCTTCCGAAGATCGACGGTTATATCGAGATGGGTGAGCTGAGGGTATGTCACGATGTCCTCCTCCAACGCGAGGTGCATATCTTTGACCGTCAGGTGACGGAGATGGGGGCAAGGAGCCCGTATGGCAGCGGGACCACAAAGCTCGAGTCGTCGTTGTACACAATGGCGAGCGATTCGATCATCAGGCCAGGAGCAGGTAGATCGTAATGAGCCAACGAACAAAGGATTTTGTCTGCGTGATCAAACATGTCCCGCCCTCTGATGATATTATCGGAATGTATACGTTCATCGGCCGCGATCTGCAGGGATTTAAGGCGAGACAGATATCCTGGCTCGAGCAAGATGTGGAACACATCAGTCTCGTCGGGATGCATAGACAAAGTGACCTTGGGTGTGATGGGATGGTGATGCGAGCGGTTCAGTATCTCGCGCATGCCTGCCTTAGACAGACGGCCCGTGTCCATGGTCGACCAGAGCCAGCTGTTCCCGTCGGCCAGCGCAATGGCGCGCCATTCTCGACAGACGTGCGTGACCTTGACCCATCCGAGGATCTCGTATATCTTGGACTCCATACCACGAGCATCGACAGAGCCCAGGGTTTCCACGACCTTCGTCCTGCCCTGCCCTGGGACCTCGTTCAATGCAGCATAAGCGAATATATGTTCGAGCACTTCCGGTGGGAACTTCAGCTTGCGGTGGAAGAAATTGCGCCGTTCCTTGAGGCCTGAAAGAGCCACTGACATGGCGGCGATCTCATCATCGAGAGCCTGGTGATGGGCATCCTCGGTCCTCACGTCGGACGACGGAGACAAAAGTTGTAGATCGGACAACCGGGAGGCTACGATGGAAGCCCAAAAGGTCCTAAGGTCGGATGAGGACAAGATGAGGGGAGGTGACCACCACAACATACCAAGAATCATTCAGATTTCCCGACATACTTGGATGTGGTGTTGCTCATATGCGAGGCTAAGGGTCACAAAACTTCAGAGCAGAGGATTACTATGTCGGCTATCTTGCCTAGTCAACGATAGCGGAGACAGACGCTTGTCTGGAGTTGTCTGGCCGTCTATATGTAATTTGTAGACGCTCGCTGTTGATATGTAGGCGCCCTTTGAGAGGTGCTGTTGATCATCGATCATCTCCTCGACAATTGATCCTCGCCCAGGCAGTCGACAGTGCTCGACACCAGGATTTCCACAAAATCTTTCTGTTACGTCTCGCAGAATATTCACGCGTGCCTACACTTGGCATTAAACCACCATCGTCTCATCGCATCCCTACCAAGATCAAGCAACAGCAACGCAAAATCGCAGACTTTTCTCTGGGGTTTCAGCCCGTCAGATCTCTCTGTCCCAAGCTTTCTGTAATCACAACGTGGCTTCAAGTTCTCGCAGCGAGGTCCTGTTTCAGTCCTGCGCTCGTCAATCGCTCCCACTCCCCACTGAACTCCTTCGCAATATCGTCCTGGGCCATCTTGCGGCACCATTCTGGAGCCTTATCGTCGAGCCCGGGCTCGACAAAGAGTGGGACCCACTTTCACCGCTGTTACACTCTTCATTCCAGCTTCGTGAGATCGCGACGAGCTTTCTCCGTGAGATCCTTGGCGAGACATCTTTCAAGGACCACCTCACACGGTGAGCTGTCTGTTTTCATGTGCGAGTCTACGCTCAACGCTTCTCCATAGGGCCTCCGTGAAGACTTACACAAGACTTACAAGCTGTTTCTGTCCGAGCTGAAACGGCTGAAGACGCTGGCCGAGACCGATGACACCATGGTCCTGCTGGAGCTCGATACCATGTTCGCATCGACGATCGCGGGTCTCCACGAGTGTGACTCTCCGATCCTGTGGCTCGCCCGCGAATGCGCCATGCGGACGCTGTACGTCCGTATCCCCGAACTGTGCCCAACGCTCGACGACTACCAGGAGCACAAGCTGTCTCGGTATAGCGAGTACGTGCTCACGGCGCAGGCGGTGGTGATGGTACCTGCGGACGACGTTCCAGTGGTGTCGAGGTCGGTCTACATGGCGCTCTTCTGCCCCGCCAAAGAGCACACGTTATCTTTGGTCGTTCTCTCTAGGAAAGGTATGTGTCCCTCAGTCTTAGTTTGTGCAACATGAAGAGTAACAGCCTGTGGAAGTCAACGCATTGTTGTTCCTCAGTCGTGACGTTTTAAGATTTATGCGCCATGCACGGATCTCCTGGAGCGTCATGGAAGATAGGCCCGCCCAGGTCGACGAAATCATTGAGGAGTACACGAGAACACGGAGGGACCTGCTCGACGACTCGTTGCGTACCGCGGAAGTTCTTGGCTTTCACGTCGAAGGGCTTTCTGTGCGTCGGGAGACCCTGGAAGCGATTCGGTTCCGGGAGGCACTGGAGTCTCTGAGGCCTCTGCCAGGGGATGCTCTTATGCTCGAATGTTGCCGCCGTCTCAGGGACTGCATGTTGTTGGAACTGCCTCGCACCCAGAGGGAGGAATACCTCAAAGTATGCTCTTTGGAATCGTTGGAACCGTCTATCAAACTGAGGGCGATAGGAGACCTCTTCATGGTAGTTCCAGCGAGCTTGCCTTGAAGCGCGATGTTCTGCAATTTGATCAAGGACTACGGCTCGAAACTTTATTCTTTGTTACTTGCGACTTCATATTCTGGACTGTTGCACATAGAGTCTCGCTCTGTTCTGTTCTGTGACGATTCTCTTCTCGTTGTGTAATCCTCTGCTGGCGATCTGACTGTTGGTCTTTGATCTTGCAAATCACGTTGTCAGTCCGTTGGCATGCATATACGGTTAGATGCGGTTGATTCGGGTGGCAGTGGCTGGTCTGAAGCTTGTCTTTTTTTACCTTCAACTCGCAGCTCGGTCGACTTTCCACCTCCTCGTACTCTTTGTGCCCGCTGCATTACAGTTCTTGTGGCATCGATCGAAGGCATTGAATCAAGTTTTGAACGAGCTCAATTCGAACGTTACATCGTCGGCGCACTTTCACGACGCCACGTCTCCACATTCTGCTTATTTCCTTGCCAACTTTTCCTCTTCTACCTGAACCGCCAGCTCCGCATCTCGGTAGATAACAACAAGATGGTGGAAAGTCTACTGGCTGAATATGAAGCTTCTATTGTCCGCTTGCCCTGGCGGGATGAGAAACCGACGAAACCTCGCCCTGACGTCGTTCGCTCGCCGCTGTCCATTCCTTCCGAACTTCTCCGCAAGATCATCCTGCACTACCTCGCCGATTCGTTCTTCGACCTGATTGTGGAACCCGATCTCGAGGTGCACTGGGACCCGCTCTCGCCTCTTATGCATGCGTCGTTCTACCTTCGTGAGGTCACGGACAATCTTCTGCAACCCATTATTGGCAAGCCTGTCTTTCGATTCTCGGACTTCAAGTAATGTCTTCTCGCCTGCTTGCCTACTTATTATTGACGCATCTCTGCAGACGTGCGACGAACGCGATGGCTGTAATGTATCTCTGTATGCTCGGTGACTTGGAATTTGCCAAATCCTCGGCACTGCTTTTGGACCCGAAGGAGCTCCTCGACCCCGAGCTGTGCATCGCCCCGCCGGCCGACTGCGAGTCTCCGATCCTGTGGCACGCCCGCGCCTTCATGCTGCAGACCTGGTATCTGCGCCTCATCGACGTGCTGCCGAATGTCCGCGAGGACCTGGGCGAGGACATGCCCGAGCAGCTCGGGGACTACGTCCAGCAGATCACGGATCTGGCGATGTCCACTACGGACGAGATGCCGCCCTCCGTCCGCGAGGCCGTGTTTGATCCCATCCAGGCGCAGCTTTGTCTCTCTGCACATCTGATCCAGCGCAGTACGTCATCTACGTTCTTGCTTGTACATGGAGCTCATTGTCGAACTGCAGCCAGGATGCTGCGCAGGATTGGCATCTACGCACTGGCTCCCTCGGTGCTCGGCGCTGATGTCGTCATGGAGGGCATGAAGGAAGCAGACATGTCGCTCGCGGACGAGCGCAAGACCATCGCCTCCGCGAGTGCGCACATGGCGAGACTGCACTTGGATCCGGACGGGTTGCCCATCCCGCAGGCGCTTTTGGATGCGTTTAAGGTGGACGAAGCTTGGATCGCCCTGCAAGCGCATCTGGCTAGCCCGGAGGATGGGCCCGTCAAGCAGTTCTGCGGCCGCGTGAGGGACCATCTGGTCGCTGCACTTTCTGCTGAGCAGAGATCTCAGTGCCTGCCCAAGAATGGAGGTCTCATTCTTCATCTGAGACGGGCAATGGGCTCAACTTAGGCAAGGGACAGCATGCAACGGGGTGGTTGGTTTCGGACACTTGGCTTTGGGAGGACGACGATACGATTTCCATTCAGGATTAGCATGGTTTCAGTCTCTTGGTTCTTGGCTTAGATGCAGGTGCATGGTATATTACTTAGGTCGATTCATCGCTCAGCACATTGTGTCGGTATGTACTGTTTCAAAGGCTTCGGGGATGTTCATGTTACGACGACTGGTTCTATCACGCGCCTTGTGCTTTTTTTAGAGCACATCAGTTCTTGTATCCATTTATTACTACGTGCAAAGCCCTGTCAATCAAGCTCTCAGAGTTTGCTCATTTGTGCAGTGACTTCCGTACTTACCCACGTTAGACGCTCGTTGTCAACATGTCCCACCTGTGCGACGCCGCGGCCTCTTCTACTTACATAGCAGACCGTATCCATAAAGCTGCCTACATTGCGATTTCTACTCACAACCGCTTCTACCAGTCTCTGGGATCAACAATTGCGGTTCGAAGTCCCCTGATATCTACCTCGATGTTCTCAGCAAACGAGTCATCCATGGATTCGCGGCTCTGGAATGCTGATGATTTCTCGCCTCCCTCGTCGCCTCTAATCCCTGCCGAAATCATACGCAAAATCATTCTGCTCCGTCTTGCAGATGCGATTTGGTCTCTCATCGTGGAGCCAGGTCTCGAGAACAACTGGGATCCATTTTTACCGCTCTTGCACACGTCGTCTCATTTCAGAGAGATCACAGCGGAGTACCTCGATCATATCATTGACGAACCACAAGTAGACGTTTTTGACCGAAGTAAGATACCTGCGTGAGTACTTGAGTAGCCTTGATACTTATAGAACATCATTTTCTGACCGTTTTGCCTGGTGTAGCTCTACTATCACGTATCACGCTATGCAGAGTGTACTCGTCCAGTTAAGAGAACTCGCGGTGCTTGTGGACCCCCAAACGCCCATTAGCCACATGGCTCAGATATACCGGCGGCTCTCTTCATGTCCTGATGAGTGCAGGTCTCCAATCCTTTGGCACGCACGAAGCATCGCCGCAGCAAAACTGCACATCCGAGGCCTCGAGCGAGGCGGTTCCGGTCTCAACATTAACTTTCATGGTGTCATGATCGTGCCAATGAAGGTCTATGCGGAGACCGCGCCTCGCCACGTTTCTGACAATCTGTTGCGTCCAATTCGCACTCTGTTTTTGGCCTACGAAGTTCTATCGTTGAGAAGTACGTCGCTCGTAAAACGAAGTTCTGGCCTTGCTGCTAACATTTCGATTGATAGTCTCCATACTGCATGCTCTATGCAGTGACCTGTGGGATATATTCAATCGTTGTCCCAATTCGAGCCTTCAAAGTACCTTTCTGCAGAGCGAAGAGGACTCGCTCGAGGAGAAATTCCAGGTCGCAACGGAGGCTCTCAAAGTGCTGACACCGAAAGACGAGGAAGCACCGCGTACTGAAATATACAATCCCAAATGGACAGGCTGTGATCCGTCGATGCTTTTAATTCCCGGATGTCCTCCCAGCGAGAATGTGGAGCCCGAGGCAGAGATGCCTATTGCGGCGGATTCATTGAAGGCCATTAAGTTTCACAAAGCGTTGGAGGATTTCCAGCATCCGCCGGGCCGTCCAGACGATATCTGGCTCCTTCAATTTTGCCGTCGTGCACGGGAGACGTTGGTCTCATACCTACCTTGGTCGCAGAGGGACGAGTTCAGGTCGCTTTTAGCAGAGCCCATCGTTCCGTGCTGTCACTTCTAGCCAGTGGATGCAGCGTCGGAGGTGTATCCAGTGATAAGTAGGAGCTGTGCGCGTGACATGATACTTTTTATCCGTAGTACATTGACCTCGTTGAAGTGGGGTAAAAGCCTAAGATAGATGTCTGGCATCTGCTATTGCTATATGGCCTCTACACCTGCGGAATCATACACATACGTTCATGTATCCACTTTTATACGGCATGTTGCCAGGCCCTCCAAATCGGCGAGAGAATCCTCGAAGTCAGATAGTGTCGCATCTGAGAATGCGAACTCGAACTCGATATCCATCACAATGCTCAACCCTTCGTCCCTCCGAGCCTGCAAGCAACTTCGCAGGTCATGGCTCTCTATCAACGCGGCTGGATAGAAACAACGCAAGCGCAACATCTTCAGATCAGGAAAGAGTGGTTCTTCGCGCCGCTGCTCGATCTGATAGGAGATGGAAGGGTTCAATGCCGACACCAGGCCTTTCACGGCCATGTCACCGTCAACGCTTACGCGTTGCATCGCTGTTGCGTCTTGGAAAAGCTTCGCCCACCACTGCGGATTGTTGATCGACGTATCCCTACTGTATACAGAGAGATCGACGAGGTCTTTTAACGAAAGGGAGCCAAGCGGCTGCATGTCCCAAAAGGTAGTCTCCGGTGGTGGGGACTGCGGCGAACTAGAAGCTTTGTATGCCGGATGACTCTTGATCAATATGTGCAGTCGTGGAGGGATGTCTACGAGGGCTCTATTGTTGTCGCCGGACCCTTCTGTCATGGCTTCTGCAGCAGTATTCCACACCCGGATCGAGCGGACAGGGTATTTGAAGGAGACGTCGAGCCCACCTCGCCTTCCCACCTTTTGGCCTAAATTAAGGTGGACGCACACGCGTCGCGTCGGCCTTGATTAAGGCCAGACTCGTTCATTCCGCCTAAGGATTTTAAATCAGACTTTATCGCATGACTTATGGTGAACGCAAGGTGTGGCTCTCACCGTGCCATCATCAGGCTCGGCACCGGCTCGGCAATCGCGCGCTCACCGCTTCCCGACGCCGCCGGTGACGTCAGGCGCCCGCCGTTGTCACTGTCGCCGACGATGACGGTGAGATCTCCACTTTGGTTCAACCAAACTTCACGTTTGTATACATGACCAGAATCACCCGAGTGTGTAGAGCTCGGCGCCGAAGTCCGTTCGTCAATAGGTAAGTCCGTTCTCTTGCTATTATGCAGTCTTTCCAGAGCATGCACCACTGCCGCCTCCCAACATCAACAGCCACATATTGGCCGATTCGGATGCATTTATATGCATACAGAATGGCCCGAACACGCTGATAACAGCGCAGAAGATCGCTTGTAGATATGTATTTTCCTTCGGTTTCTACGTCATAGTCTTTCCACAGGTGCTTATCTCTAACACCTTGCAATGTTGACAGTGATATCTTCCCATTCCCATATCCCTTCTATATGTTTCTCGATGTGCATATGTATGAGAATGTAAAGAGTACGTCGTTGAAGACTGTTTGCCAATTTTTGGCTTCATTCTGTTTCTACTCCATGATCTTTAATCAGGTGCCCACCATGCCCCCTCCCCCTCCCGATGCCACTATCTTGCACTCTCTGCCCCAATCAGCAAATATATATACTCTTACTGAATTGTATAATTTCAAGGAATGGATTATTAAGGCCAATCATTAATAAAGTAAGGTAGTTATCTTCTATTGCAGAATGTTTGTTTTTATGCCAGCCAGACTGCCTCCAAATGTTGATGTCAATATCTTTCGCTTTCTGGCATTTCTCTCAACTTTTTATACATAGACGTCATATTGGGCATATGTATAATCGGAAACAAGAACCCGATCATTATGAGCTATACTTGTTCTCTCACTATATCCCAATCTCTGGCCCGGTGTGCTAATACCACTGCCTGAGGTCTGTGACGGTTCGATCTTCATTATTGTCCACTCAATTCTGTATTAAATATATCTGTATGATGACGGAGACCTTGAAAGTATGAACATCGAGGCCGATTGGTAATACGCTTGTGCGATCTCCTTATAATTGGTAATCTTTGGCAAAGTATGTACCACAGTGCGGCGCGCGCCACATGTACGCCACGGCATGACGTTGCACATGCTATAACTACTCACTCACCGAAACCTCTAGCACACATCGCGCCCGTACTGTCCGATTCCCCTATCAACTCCTCATTAAATTATGTGACAGATCTTTTCCGGTGCAATGCTATTATTATGACTGATTTGACAACTCCGAAATTGTATAACGTCTGTGTGATGCCTTCCAACTCAAACAAGGGGAACTTCAGAAACAAATAATATTTCAGCTGGAAAGGGGAGTCCGGACACCAATCTAATATTGTATTTGTACTCTCCATATGCAAGAAAGACTGTAGGTAAGACAACTTATACAAATAACCATAGGTATACTTGGAAAAATTCTTGTGGTTGTCATTCGGAGGCAGTGGTTGCACTCTAGTAGAGAACATGCAATATAAAACAAACCAAGCTAGCTATCGATAATCGGTCTTCACAATTGGAAACCTTAATCCTGTAGAATTGAGTAGCGATATAAAAATCCACCGATTAAGGGAAGAAAGTGGGAGATCGTGATGTCGAGATCAGAGGGAATGTGGTCAGTACCTGGTCAAAGATTAAAGAATAGCAAAATAAGTAACATACCTATCAGCAAGCAGTCTTTGGCCTGTACTATTCACGTATGTGCACTTGTGCACATCAGAGAACGTGTGAGAAGTGATCTGAGAATAAAGAGATATTGCCATCAATATTGGGAGGTGTGAAGAACGGGTACCTTAGCAGAGATTGCAAGATAGAAAATGAACGAACGTACCTATCGACAAGCGATCTTCTGCACTGTTATCAGCGTGTTCGGGCCATTCTGTATGTATATAAACGCATTCGAATCGGCCAATATGTGGCTGTTGATGTTGGGAGGCAGCAGTGGGCATGCTCTGGAAAGACTGCGTAATAGCAAGAGAACGGACTTACCTATTGACGAATGGACTTCGGCGCCGAGCTCTACACACTCGGGTGATTCTGGTCATGTATACAAACGTTGGAGCAGGCCCAGAGGGACTCTAGCAATGCCCAAAGGGAACACAGTGAATGCTGATGATGAGGCTCGCTACAGGAACATGCTATAAACATGGGCTATGCTGACTAAGCCCTTGGCTACACACCGCTGCTAACCCAACCTCTGGAGGGTGGGAGACCCTGTCTCCCCACTCCACCGTCCACGCCGTCCGCACCCACACCCGCACCCACACCCGCACCTGCACCTGCACCCACGCCTGCACCCGCACCCGTGCCCACACTCCCACCCATGCCTGCACCCATGCCCATGTCCACGAGACCCACAGGGAGCAGCCCACTGCCCATCCTGCCTGTGACTGCAGCGAGCCACCTGCCACCCATGCCTGCAGCTGCAGTGAGCTGTGTGATGCCGGTGCCCATCACGAAAATGAGTGGGTCAATGATGAGGAAGCGGTGCCCCGCGACAACGATGATGCGGTCATCGAGAGGCGGCCCGTCGATCTCAAGACCATCCCAAAGACAGAACAGGATCCGGTCTTCCGGGTGGTTCTTGACGAGTCGGGCGTCCAGCGTGAGTGCAAAGTTGATGAGGTCCGATGGTAAGTCAAGGATGTGCTGGCCATCAACAATGATGCACTCATAATAGTCATGCACGGTGTCGAGGAAGGCCACGAGATTGAAATGGGTGCCGTCCTTGTAGATCCCGCTAGGCTGTGGCCACGGCAGCGGCATCTCCTGCTTGTCAGTGATCTTGATGCCGTCCGAGCAACACTTTAATTTGTGATTGTCGGGCAAGCCCCCGGGTACTTGACCATTTTGCAGTGTGTGCAGACCTGCATCTTGCGCTGCAGGTAAGGCAGGTCAGACATGCGTGGCGTGGTGTGAACACCAATGTGAATAAGGATGGACTCACCAGCTTCGCATTGGGTTTCTCGAGAGCGACGACACTGCAGTGCTTCTCCCAAAACTCTGTCGTTCCTGTTTGTATAGCTGGAGCAGAAGTCGTCAGTAAACCAATCAAGATGAAATAGTACAATGATAGTTGGCTGTTGTACTTACATACAAAGTCCCTCTCCTTGATCCGAGTTTTGATCATGCCCTCGATGATTTTGAGCTTCTCGATGAGGGCTTCTGGTTGCTTCTTGATGGTGGGTAACCCCTTCGCATTGTTTTTCGTGAGCAGGCAGTCATTGTATGCAGCCGTCGCATCGATCCACATCCGGGAAGTCATTGCAAAAGAAGCCCACTTATGCTTATAACGCATGTCCATGAAGAGGTAGAACTCAATGTTGCCTTTGATCTCCACTGAGTGGGGGTGTACACTTGTGAGCACAGAGAAGAAGCGCTCTGTGCATGTCAGACCATTCAGTGGTGGAATCAGAATGGACGGCAGCGTGGCACCCCCACAGTGTGGCAGTGAGGAAGACTCGTGCGTGTTCGATTGCGATGTGCCGGGGATGGTAGGTGCCTGCGCTGCATCATGGCCAGCATATCTTTGCAGCCTGAGAAAGGCATCAATGCGGGATCTGATGATCTTGCTGCCTCTGTCTGGGACCGTGATGTTCGACGTGATCTAAATGAAGATGAAGTTGGTCAGACGAGACACGAGGTAAAGAGGGACTGAGTGGGCGCACTACAGAAACTGACGTAGGGCCCTTGGACTGCACTGGCAGGCACGGCTGCTTCGCTGCTGGCCCTCTTTGAGCACTCGAGTTGCTCAGGTCAGCCTCTGCTCGTGCTGCATGCGATTCCAGCTCGAGTTGTTTGCGCTTCGACTGTTTTGGCATTGAGCTCGATCCTGGTGTGACCCTGCTGGCCATGGCATGGATGGGCTGGGGGAGCGGTGATGCAGCAGCGGAAGGGCAAGAACAATCATTCTTGTCTGCAACAAGTGGCGTGCCGGGTGGGACATTGAACTCGGAATCTTCGGTAAGGTCCTGAGCTCTGGTGAGCAACCCAGACAAGCAGTGTCCCAAGTCAAAGGTGATACTTACGTGGACTTCCTGAGAACCTTGTCCTGCATCGCTCACCAACAGGTCCTCCGAAAGCGATGGGTTCTGTGCTGCCATGGCACAGGTGTGAAGTCTTGGGTCGATCTGGTCCTCCGAAATTGCTGATGGCGGTGTGGGCTGTATGGCAGCATGGCAGCTGTGCCTCTCAGTCTGAGGGATAAAGCGCAGGGCGGGGTCAATGTGCAGCTGTTTTAGAATGGCCGTGCTGTGAGGTTCGACCTCGTCAGGGTCTTCGAGCTCGATCCTGTCCACCAGGTTGATCAGATCGTCTATTTCATCCTTGGTTGGCGGTGATGCCTGGACTTTCTTCATCTCAGACTCCACGACCCCGTTGATACTCTGCACATGCTCTGAGGAAACGATACCAAACCGTTTGCCACTCTCGATGTTGGGAAGCTGGGGGCGGTCTGTCAGCTTCGTGTTCTTGTTGTGTCGTCGCTCGATTTGCAAGAGAAGCCTGTTCCACTGAGACGAGATATGGTCAGTCAGGTGGACATGATGACAGCCGTGGGTAGCAACAACGAATCATTCTGATTCTGTCTCCACGTTCTTGGCATCGAGGCGAGCGAATCCAATTCTCATGTTGCAGCGGTGGACGAAGTCATGAGCGAGGCTGCTAAACAGTTCAATGCCACTGGGATGCGAGCACATAATTGAGTTCCAGTGTCTGTTCATGCCCTCAATGTGGCTGCCATCGGAACGAACATCTTGTTGACAGCATGAGAGACAGCCTTTCTCGACATGTCGAAGCTGATCCTCGTGCACCTGATCAATGATGGAGCATCAGACGGGGGAGAGATCAGGAGGTGAAGAAGACAAATAGTGTGAGAGTGCAGGGAACTAACCTTTTGCACTGCCGCTGACCAGACTGTGCCCTTCTTGACCCACTTCTCATACATACCCTTCAGTCTTTCTTCCTGCTCAGCCTGGCTCCAATATTTGGCAGGCTGTCCCTTCATGGCACGTACTTTCAGGATTGCGTTGATGACGTCCTGTGGGATGGCTGACCAGTGCGGGTTCTTCAGCCCATTCACGACGGCAGCCAAATATCTGCAACCGAACATATCAATCTCACGAGCGGGCAGGAGCGTGGATTGTATGTTGATCGTACATACCTCATCATAAGATGGTAGGTGTCCAACACCACCTGTGTATTGGGCATTGCTTCAACAATTGTGCTGCAGAAATGGCAGCATGAGTCGACGACAGCAATTTCAGGCAGGGGGACTCCTTGGATCTTGCAGCGCCGCACATAGCCCTTCAGCATATTGGTGAGCTGTGCATTTGCCTGTGATCGGGACATTTCCTGAACGAGAAAGATAATCAGCTTCAGGACGTGATGTCAGCATGTCGCGCACGGTTCTAGCTTACCCAAAACATCGTCTCGGTATGCTCGTTAATGGCAGTGGTGAGGCCACCTGTCAATACCTTTGTTTGCTTGTGCTTGCTGTCCGTGACCATCGCCTTCTTCGCGACTTTGAACGTTGCATCCGTAGAGAGAGTGACACCTGTTTGTGCCTGAGGTAAGCTTTTGCCACCACAATTGTCAACTTATTGCTTACCACGTATTGTTCGCATGTACCTTTGCGACTCGGCTTCACGTGTTCGCGTTGTGAAGTCCAGATATACCTCGGATATGATCTCATCTGATATTGATGGCCCACCATACTCCTTGGCCTTGAACGGCTCTGCAAACAGTTTGAGCGGGCAATAGTGGAAGTACGTGCTGTGCATGCCGTGGTATGTCTGGAGATATTCCAGCTGTGCTTTGTGGTATTCAAGCAGGTGAAGTTCTGAGTAAGTCTGTGATGAGTATCTTCGTGGCTAACCTGAAGACAGTAGATGACTCACGACATATATTCTCCACCATCCCGCTTGATGTTGCTGAAGGGCGGAACTCAATAATCATGTCGAGCAGCTCGCACGTCATGCCACAGCACTTGAAGAAGACCGGGACACCACCTGTCAGATGTGTGCCAATGGTAAGATTAATCGCATCACCATGATGTAAAAGCTGACTTATGAGGGATTGCCCACAGTTCCCACTTCTGCCAGAAGTCCCTGCTTGTCGTCGAGTAATGCATCTGAGAAATCATAGCCTTATATAGCCCAGTATTGATTTATATATCCTATCATAGTGCTGTGAGGTCTATCACCATCTATGTAGCTATCCTTCTGAACTATGTAGGGCTACAAGGCCTATCATAGCTTCCATAGCAGTAGTTAGACACTATACAGTGCTATATATTTCTAAGAGGTAGCTATAGTTGCTA
>SFCI01000225.1:17307-29338 GCA_004681135.1 Hericium alpestre | reverse complement strand
TGGACGCCCGGACGACGCTGACAGGCGAAGACGCATTTGAGGCGCTGCCCTCGCTTGACGTGTACGTGAGGGAGGGCGTGGACGCGCGTGATACGTTGGCGAGATTGCGACCCTCAAAGGAAAGGGACGCGGATGGCAGGACAAGGGCAGGAGGACGCGCCGCCCTCGCCTGTGGTTTGCCGCCGTCCATAGCAGAGCCGTCGGCCATTGTGAAGCTGCTGCCCCCGGAAAGGCCACTGGATGCACTCGAAGAGGAGGATGCGGTCGAGGATGAGGGCGAGGCAAGGACCGGCATTGCCAAAGGGGAGGAAGGTGGAGTGGTTTGGGCCTGAGTCGTGCTTTGGTGGGTAGACACTGACAGGACGGGACGGAAAATGGGCAATGTGAACGGCAGGGGCTTGAGAGAAGTTGGGCAGGTTCGGCTCTGGGAGGACAAGCTATAACAGCGGCGCGGAGAGCACCTGTCCACAATGGCTGGAGAACACGTGCGGGATGGATATGAGATCCACAACAAAGGGACGAAACACGCACCTGTGGCATCGTGGCATTGCGGAGTGGTTTCCTTTACGTTCGCGGCGCGTGAGAGCACAGCGAACTGAGGGGCCTTCTTTTGACGTGGAAGGGCGGAAGGAGCGGAAGCGAGAGTGATATCATCCTGTCCAGAGGGAAAGGCGATGTTGATTTGGCTCGCGCGCGATGGAGTCCTGCTCAAGCGCCACAATTTGGCTGGACTGGTGAACGAACGAGGGGTCGCGTAGATAACAGGACCGTGGACATCAATAGACATGATCGCGAGATCCAGCGCGGAGTCGATTGAAGAGAAGAGTATCCAAGGCGTGAAGTCAAGTAGGTAGAGCGTGCTTCCAGAGCAGCAAGCGATGTTGGTCGATGACTTGTATTGAGCCCAGTCACCATGATCTGAAGACAATGCTCCTCTCCATGCATTTGAGTCTTGACCTGGTACTCACGAAGTAGACTGACAAGGATGCCATGCTCAGCTGGTTTGAGTGGTCATCGCGACCGCCAGTCGAAAATGAAGAAACCTGTCAGGCGTGCCCAGGGCATTGCAGTCGCAGAAAATCTACTATAGCCATGAGCGCACTTTGAAGAATAGTTATCGGTTTTCTGGGTCAAGTCGGCAGATATGGGCCTGTACAACGTTGGTGAAGACGTGACCGCAGCGAGCAGGCCCAGAAAATTGACCGTGAGAATTCATCTTATCCCGACGTATCCCGACATGACTCCCCGACACAGTTAGTAACTTACGACGGCTCTACGGTGTCATACTCAGACTGTAACATTGCATGTGCAGCTGCATCTCTTACTGTTTTCGTGAAGGTCGCGAGGTCTGTCGAGCTCAGACTGCTGAATTACTCGATTATCATGGCCGATCTTACCTGAGTGAGCACGGAAGCCATGAGAACATGGGGAGTTGCACAATTTTGACCTGTCTGCAGCTTTACATACACAGGATCGAAGTTGTCCCTTAACTCGTCACCTGGTTCGCCGATCTGACTCGACGGAATCGCTTCATAAAGTCGCATTTCGAGGATCAAGGAGTCCGTAAAGGAGTCGATCATACCCTGTCTAGAGCATCGCAATTATCGACATGACCGTACCCACCACCGGAAACGGTATCAATGGTGTACGTTCTTGATAGCATTGTTTGGATGATGGGACATCGAATTGACAGGCTTCTCGGCGATGTCATAGACTGCTATCAAAGTTCTTCCAGCTTCCTTCTACGATCAATATCTATCTAATGCGGCGAAGGAAAGAAAGCCCAGTCCAAGTGCGTTTCAATTCATAGGTCCTGCAGATTTCTGAGTGGCTAATATTCTGCAGTCCGTGGCTTGTTTCCTCTCGAGCTCGAACCGGGCGTGATCTCCATGCTGGCTGGCAAGCCGAACAGCGCGACCTTCCCGATCACATCTATCCAGGTCACCTCCCGCTTTCCCGGCGATCCCACTAAAGAAGTCCCTTTGACTGTTGAGGGCCCAGCGCTTGCTGAAGCTTTGCAGTACTCTGCTACCGTCGGTATCCCATCCCTGGTTACCTGGCTCACCAACCTGCAGAGCACAGAACATCATCGCAAGCAAGGCGAAGGATGGCGTTTGAGTGTCGCGTCAGGCTCGCAGGATGCCTTCTACAAGGTGCGTATAACACAATCCTCTCTCGCGCGTAATTATAAACGACGCGCACCAGGCGATCACGGCCCTCATAAATGATGGCGATTCTGTTCTGGTTGAGACCCCGGCCTATGCGTGAGTTCCACGATTCTATTTGACTACTAGCCAATCTGAAGTCACGATCAGAGGTGTCATTCCGGTGTATGAATCTCTTCACTGTGAGATGATCGGTACGTTTCGACGGCTGTGTCCATGAATGCAGACATTGACGACTGAAATAGAGGTGCCTACCGACGAGAAGGGCATCCGTACAGATGCTTTGCGGTCCATCCTGGAAAGTTGGCCAGCGGGAAAGCCCAAGCCCAGAACGTTGTACACTGTCCCTGTAAGTGTCTCCCGTGCGTGTTCTTACACTCCCATTTATCTTTGTCTCCAGTACGGCAGCAACCCTACAGGGATCACAGCGGTTTTGGAGCGCCGACTCGAGGTTCTCGAGCTGTCTCGTCAGCACGGCTTCCTTATTCTTGAAGGTGTATACCAGTTCTGCCTCTTTTTATTAGAAGTAATACTCACTTGAACATAGATGATCCCTACTACTACCTGTATTACGGAAAGGCTGCGCGTCTGCCATCCTACTTCAGTCTCGAACCGCAAACGGGCGAAGTCGGCCGTGTTTTGCGGTTTGACAGTCTTTCCAAGATTCTATCCGCTGGCATCCGTATTGGGTTTACCACAGGACCTATCCCAATCCTCAACGCTATGGACGGTCATGTACGATTTCATATTTATCGGCTTGTACGCCGTCGCTGAGGACAGCTCAGACTGCCTCGGCAAATCTCCAAACCTCTTCGTTAACCCAAGCCATCACCTTCGCCGTGCTCGACTCCTGGGGTTACGATGGGTTCAAGACGCACACGAACATCGTCTCCGAATTCTATTGCCAGAAGCGCGACGTGTTTGAAGCCGCTATGCAGCGGCACCTCGACGGCTTGGCCGAATGGAGCACGCCGGAGGCTGGCATGTTTTTCTGGTTTGTCCAAACTTAAGCCTTTCATACGTGAGGCTGACGGTCCCCTAGGTTCAAGCTGAAACTCAGCGACGACCCGTCGGACGAGGTCGACTCCCAGGCGATTATCAGGGAGAAGGCGTTCAAAGGAGGTGTGCTCGCTTTGCCGGGAACAGTTTTCCTTCCCAGTGGCAGCAAGACCGCATATGTACGAGCTGCGTTTAGCTTGTTGGGCGAGAAGGACGTGGACGAGGCACTGCGCCGTCTGCGCGTTGTGTTGTTGAAGGAGAGGGAGGACAGGGCGCAAAAGGCATGATTGTGCGCACGAGCGCGACAAATCTGCTAGCAACTGTGTACCGTGTAGAATGTAGGTATGCGGGAAATATACTGATAGAAGACTAGCAATGTGTTTCAATGCTCTTAACGCACTGCCCATCACCCGGGATGTAAGCCGAAGGACGTGGTGTTTGAGGTGAAGGATACTTCGTGTAGGTAAGTCCTACCAGTGCCGGCGCAGATGATGAATAGCAGCAAGACCGCAAGTTCTACGACATTTGACCTCGTTAACATCCCAGGAAGCTCCCGTCCACTCCCGCTCAGTTGCTTTTGATTTATCTACAGGTTTGATTGACGTAGACCACCGAGCACAACTCGATCTATCCATCACTTGTAGCGTGGGGGCGGGAGAGGTTGCAACATAATAGTTCCCATACATCAATGGGGAATTTAGTTTGCATGCGTGATGACAACGTTGAATATCTGTCGACAACGCAATCGAAACCACTCCGTCCGCCTCGCAATGTATCCAGTATTCCATACATGCCTTGGGAAACAACAAAAAAGAAAATGACAACGAGGGGATTCGAACCCCTGCCTTCTTTCGAAGATGAGAAACCCGCATTGCAGGCAAGTGTACGACACTGAATGCGCCGCCAGCTTGAGTCACACGCCATAGACCGCTCGGCCACGTTGCCAGTGATTCCCATTGAAATGGGTATCTCATCATACCCAAAACAATTGAAAGTGTGTTCACAGCGACAGCGGACAGATTCAAGGGCTTCTGCACTGCATTTACAGGTATCACAACATTCAAGGCAACTCAATATAATGACATCTGGCCAGTCTTGTCTGAATCAATTGGATTGGATTCCATCAGATGGTAGGAGTATCTACATGTACATATAAAGGTATCAGATTACATTTCTATGCACCATGTAACCCCCTTACAACTCATGGGTCAGATCGATCCATGACCCTTTCAGTCCTCATCAGTCTCTCATCTTACATTTAGTGTTGCTGACCTTACAGTCAGCTTCCACCTTTTTTTTTGAGGCCCTTACAGTAGTTGCTTAGACTCATCGCAGCTCATCATGGTCAGTAATACATTTCAGAGAAGGGACAACCACCAAACAATAGAATAACCATCTCATGAGATCGAAGTAACAATGAGGAATGCCTGGACTTGTCGTAGTCAGATACGCGTAACAACATTCGACTTTATACCTCTAGCCTGCAGCTATCTCAATCCGATAACTCGAGCCTCAAGGCATCGTATTGAACATACTAGAAGAAGATCAATCAATATCACGAAGTGTATGAGTACAAAGAAGACGCACGATCCCACGAGCATTTTGAGGCAGTTCAAGCTATGGAAACGGACACCAAATCAACAGGAGCCCAATGATTCGCTTAGATGTATCTTACCACAAACTTGTTGGCCCCTCGTTTCAGCGACGTACCGGGGAACGTGAATTTCTGGCTCAGCACGTAACATGAGATACCTAGTCACACCATGGTCAATAGGCGAAGCCAAGCAGGTCATAAAAACACCCACCCGAGCGCACTGCACAGCTACCACTCTGGTAATAGTAGATCGGGAAGTCGATCGGCGTTGTCTCGTCGTTCACGTACGTTGAGATCTACAAGCCAATCAGATTTTCACCCATTTGCTGTGAAGCCATCACGAACGTTGAAATTATAGTGTGCGCCTTTCGGCGAACCGGTGTTGCCTGACGTTGTCGTCGCACCTGCAAGCTGAATGGTGTAGGTTGCGACGGAGTGCGGAGAGGGCTTCTCATCGAGATCGAAGTTGATCTGCCAGCGGTGGACATCTTCATACGCCGTCAGCCCCGGCCTCGCCATGACAGTGTAAGACTTTGCTTACCGACGCTGCTATTCCTGGTGTACGATGGTCCGAACACAGACCAATGCACGTAGTTCTGTTTTCCGCCAATTGATCAATCTGTCTGACGCTAGGTGCACTGCGCGACGTACCCAGTCCTTCGCGTAGTCGCTCTTTCCGATAGTGAAGTTCACGCCATTCGGGAACTGCGTCGGGTAGTCCCAGGCACCCCAGTAGATCCGGTACTCTGGAGGAAAGCTGCTCAGAAGACGCATGCCAGCATCGTAAATGCACTTACTGTGCGGCTGGTTCGTGCGAGTCAGATCCCGCTCGAAACCATTGCGGAATTCGCCTGCGCAGTTAGCTGTCAATGCCAAGCTTTCTATATCCAAGCTGGAAGAACAAACCCGAAGTTTTATCCGGGATACCAATGCGCCATAGCTCACGTCCTGCGGAGTCGGCGGGCCACTGCAGGTTGTTCAGTGACGTCGTCTTCTTTGCATGCACAACAATATTATCCTGGGTCCAGTCCCCGAAGATGCCTGCGTTCACTTAAGAACACGATATAGATTTTGCACTGGTCGGGTGCGCTCACCGTCAGCATAGATGGTCAGACGATAGGTGCCCGCCTTGACGCGATCAATGGTGAAAGAACCATCCTTGACATCCTCGACCCAGTACTGGTAAGCCTTGGTGTCGAGCGCGCTGTCCTGCTCAAGATGAGTCTAACCATCTCTGATCACCTGGCATCTAGCTCACGCACTTGGAAGTCCAGCTTGTTCGCGCTGAGTACAGCAGAGACTTTCCCAGCCCCGTGCGGGACGGAGATGTTCGCCTTGAGCTGCCCGCGCTGAGACGTAGGGACGTATCCCGCGACCTGACCACGACAGGTTCAGAGCAGAGCAGTGTTCAAAGATTGAGTCGACGTACATGAGGGGCAATCTCGTCGTAGAAGTCTGCATTCCAGGCTGCGTCCGCCAGCTTCTCCGCATCAGCAAGCAGCTGCTGGACGCTGAGATGTTGTTGAGAATGCAGTATGCTAGTCTAACCATGCAAGCTACGACTCACGAAGCGCCTTTTTTGCTGTTGAAGTAGACGAACTACCACTTCGTTAGACGATGACAGTCTACGTCAGCCAGGCAGGGACTCACTTGAGGACCAAAGGTCCGGTCAAATCCATTGGTGATGTTCGGTGATCTGTGGAAAGTTAATGATAGCGAATGCATGCAGGAACGACAGCCTCACGATGCTCCTCCATGGCTGATGAGTGATCATTCTTGTTAGCTCTAGTCAAGAAGAAAGCGACGAGCCAGCTAACCCGCTGCACTGCATGTTACTGCGTCCAAGTTGGTCAGTCGTGGCAATTCGAATAAAAGGGTATTGCAGAGCTTACTATGCGATACCATCGGCCATAAGGTCGAAGTGGTTCTAACACATCGAGAACGATCAGTGTAAGATACCGCTAGCAACACCACTGTGGACATACCGGTCCACCGAAGAACGTGTCCTTCTGGTTGATGACCCACCACGCGCCAAAGGCGTTGTTCTTCGCGTCAACGCCATAGAGGCCATGCGCCTTATTAGTTTGATTGTCCGCGAAAGTGTACTTCATGACAAGATCAGCAACAGAAGCAGGTCAGGCTAGGCTAGCTTCAACCTTGGTCCAGTAATCTGCTTCCTGTCGTCCGGAGTCAGACCGAGGTATCAGTCAGAGAAACGGGTGTACTTGCCTCCTTCACGTACGCCTCGTTGGGCGTGTTCGCGATGTACCAGGTCCTGCAATCCCGTAAGCACGCCAAAAGGGCTCGACACACAGGATATGACTCACGCATCCTGCACCTGAACCTCATCTGCAAGCGCCTGATTCGACGGATGCGTCGCCTATGCGCCGGCATTAGCAAGCATTCTCTACTTGATCAACAAACAGTGACTTGCGTATTGCTCGCTGTTCGTGACGACGTGCGTCCAGAGGTCCGTGTGCGGCCTGAACATGGTCCGCGACTCGCCGAGCACGCCCTGCACGGGGTTGGTCTCGTTGAAGAACGCGAGGCGGAGGAAGCTATGCAGGCCGCTCTCGTCGTCGCGCAGGAACCAGGAGCGCTGCACGCTGCACAGATAATTCAGTACTGTGTCTGCGAGAGAGAAATACCGACTCACAAACCACCGGTCGCGGTGTTGTTGTCCGTAAAGACGATGCCCGCCCAATCTGAGCCATTGAAGATCTCGTGGCTCGAGTTTGGAACAAGCGAGAAACCACCAGCTGTCCAGTCTGTGTAGGTCGTGAGCGGTAGATATGAGGCAGACATTCTTATCGCGCACCAGTGTACATCTGCCCAGCCAATCCAGACACATTTCCGAGGAGGTTCGTGTTCTGGTAGATGATATTCTGAATGTATCCGTTGGACTTTCGTATGCTACGGATGCGAGCTTAGCTATGTCGCACGATAAAGTAGATGTGGACTCACTCGAACGAGACATGACGGTTCGAGAATGTCAGCTTGGAGGACGTCTCCGTGATTTTAACCGCGTTCACGAGTAAAGGCGCGACGAGCAAAGCCGCCACGCGTAGTATCGAGCCAGCCATAAGTCAGCACAGGAGATGCAGAGATCCTACCTCGAATGAGAGCACTAGTGGTGTATTTATACCACTGTAAAATTGGCCACATCGCATAATTGCCGTAGGGCCGAAGGGCCGCTCACCGTCGCTGCTCGAGACATATGATTCTCGAGCAAGAGCCCGTTCGCTATAGACAGCGCGGACACCGGATAGCTGGATAAAAAGATTACCTGCAAAGAAACAGAAAGTAGGTTCTGAAGAGGCGGCCTCTGATGACTCTGATGCGCTGTCCACGCGGTCGTCGTAGCTTCGAGGATTGAACGTTTCAACCCTGCCGCGAGTAGGTTCGGAACAAGCCGCCTTCTAAACTCCGGTTTGCAGCTCCGCGGCACCTTCGTAGAGCCTATGCCGCGAGTGCATGCTCGACAGTGACTCGCCCTCGCAACATCTCGCTATATTTCGCGTCTTGCACATCTTCGTCAGCACCTTTTTTCGTGTCGCGAAAGTGCCTCGAACTCGTGAGTATGTCGGACGCTCCGGAGAAGACCCAGAAGCGCCGTGTCGGCCGCCCGAAGGGCAGCAAGAACGGGNCCAATGCAGGCAAGAATGGACGGCCTGTTGGCCGGCCACGAAAGAATCCTAAAACTTATGTAAAGGATTCGGAACCCGTCGTCAACCCGATGAGGGCGTCACCAGTAAGCAGCTCATCAGCATCAGCACGCGTGACGCACTCATCAAGGCTCGCCACCGCCTGGATACTGCCTGGATGCGGCTTCAACGCCAGCACGTGTGCAACTCGTGCATCTTCCCTCTCGTCCTCTCACTTCCAAGACCTTTCAGATGTGGTTCGCGTCGGGTAGCTGTATCATGTGTGGCGACGGCCGCGAAATCAGGCGGCCGGTACGACATGTTCAGCTTCTAATTCTACCGCTCAGCACCACGAAGCACGGACAAATTTGTAGACCGGCTTCATCACTCACACATTTCTACGGTTTCTCTCACTCCACAGCACATTGAGGACGACGATCCTTCATCTTACAATGGAAGCAGTGGGATACCCTACTGTCGGGAGCCGTGTGTGTGCTCTCATGACGGGGATACGGATGCGTGATACCCTCATCACCGGGACGCAGTGCATGCATCCTTGCCCGCGAAGCAGACCGCTACAGTATAAGAGCAGAAGCATTTTTTTGCAGTGATTTTCAGGTTGAACATGGCTCCTCTCAAGTCTCTCTTTGTGCTCGTGACTGTAGCAGCATGTGTCTCTTCCTTGCTGGCAGCACCGACCGGTAACGAGTGCACTTTCACCATCTCGTCCATGGATGACGTTGACGACACTGTCAAATGCACGACGGTGAAGATAAACTCCTTCACTGTCCCTGCTGAATATCATTTATGTATTCTGAGAGCTACAATCAATTGGAGAATCTTGAATACAAACATCATATGTTCTTTATAACTGGGTTTATGTTATATAGAGATATGTTGATCATGTAGAAAATATTGAGATGGTACTTACAATACTTTCTTGATATCTGCACTTGTATATGTTGAAGCTATAGGCCGGTGGTGGTAGTCTCCCAGGGGCAGTGTAGATACTGGACTCAACCTTCGTGCCTCAGGATCGTCGTATGGTGGTGGTGCTGAACAAAGCGTGGAAGCGGTGACAGAAGCAGTGATCGGCGCGATCCATCCTAGTAAGTTTACAACCGTCCTCGTCAGATCATCCACGATCAACACATCCTCGACCGTATGAGATCAAGTTGATGATATGAACGAGTATACCGCATCAGAATGGACATGTATACACGTGTGGACGAGCTGACAGGAAAGGAGAAGAACCGCATATACGCGAGGAAGGAATTTGAAGTAATGTGAATGTGACCGTCCGATGCATGAAGGAATCTCGTGCTATCATGAACTACACCACCGCCTACAAGTACATCGCAAGTGGTACAGGATGGAGACCATACAAGTACAGATGGGCTCGAGAAATAGATATTCGCACATGGATACAGCGTCGTAACGTGTTTCGTGAAGTAGAATGAAAGTCCAGAGGGCACAGAACAGAAGATTGAGGGGGATGCGAACCAGACATCCGCCAATCACGCCCACACCGACTCCTGCCACCACGTCTTGCACGCCCCAGTGACGCCCCACTCGACAATCCCCACGTCAGACGCAACATACACGTGCCCGCCGGCAGGGTCGAAGCACGCGCCCGCGAGGTCGAGAAGCTCGAGACGAGAGAACGGTCGCTGCAGGCGCTGTATGCGGAGCTGGAGAGCGAGAAGAGGGAGGCGGAGGGGAGGGTTGCGGCGCTGGAGGAGCGGATTATGGCGGAGGCGGAGGCGCTGAATGAGGCGGCTTTGGCGGAGGCGGAGGGCATGGAGGTGGAGGTTGCGGCGTAGATGTTGAGTGTATTCTGATGTTGTTTGCTCGTTTCTTTCTACGCTGAATTTGTCATTATCATTGAACTCAGTGTGTTATACACTAGTACACTGTTGGCCTATTTGTGTTCCCTTTCTTCATTCGTCCATCATTCGTGCACGGTTTCGGGGAGACGACGGTACGTGTGCTGATCCTGCATTGAGCATTGAGACGAGATCGGGCGTCATCGCGGAATGGTTTGACTGCCATATCCTTCTGCTCATGTCTATGAATGTTGCACTCGAGCGCTCCGTTATCATTTTACTGCACTGAGCTGTCAGGATAGGGCAGGCTTTATCCTCTCTCAATTGTTCTCAGCTTCCCCAGTGAGTGTTTGAACCTTGTCTGCTTCATTATGCGACGTCGCGTCGACCTCGTCATGCGCGGAAGGCCTCCGTGCTCTGGATGGATTTTCCTTTTCAGTTTCTCTATGTTTTCTTCGGGCTGGTCGCCCCTGGATCATGTTACAGACATCAATTCCTCTGATCCGTCTGGGTATGCGCGATGCCGCTCACTGTAAGAGATCATGACTGTTTCTCGGCGCTTCCCCTGGAACACAACCCGGTCATATTCGACCAAGACACCTCGACAAAGCACGATGCACCGTTAGGCACGTCTGGACCATCTGCTCGATCAAAGCTCAGATGACATGAACCTGTAGGTGCAAACTCGTTTCTGGGTCTGTTCTAACCTTCTGTCGAGTCGACCGGCTGTCGTCGATGCCGGATGCTCTATGTGGCATGTCTATGCATAGAACGTGAAACCCGACTGCTCTTCCTTTGGAACTGAAACGTACCTGACGATCTGCAGATACAGTTTAAACGTGCTCGCGGAAAGGAACGGAAGCCGTCAGGGCGGGATTCCCGGACTGATTCCTTTGATCTAACCCACTCTCTTATTGTCAAGCGGAGATTCGGCGCTACGAAGCAGAACGGTGGGCCGAATGTTTCGATGTACTGTACTGCTCGCGCTTCTGACTTATTGTCTTGCAGCGATGTGCCTGGGAGTGGGCTCGAGATCTTCTCGCGCGGAAACCGATACGATGCTGCTGCCGCGCATGGCTAGGCACTTCTTATTGTTTTCCTACCATCCGGCCCTGCATGTCTCTCCGTCAGCTCACATTCGCATGTACGATACAGTGACGATATCCGCCTTCGTGGCACTCGATTTAGCAGCGCTGTGAATATATATAAACCCACCAGCCGCTCTGTCCTCCTCAGGTCCTCGTATTCAGATCTTCTAAGTCCAAACTACCTCTTCTATCCTCGCGCATCCTCATCTCTGAAATGGACTCCTTCAACACCATCGTCGCGACCCTCTTCTCTGACGTCGCCGTCGACGCCATCCCCAGTGTCCCCGTCGAGGCCGAATCGAGCGGTAGCGGCGGCGAGTCCTACTGCGTCATCGCCTAAGGGCCAACACGCCTCTATCTCATGACCGTTCGTACTGTTGCCTCGCGGGAGTGACTTTCTGCCACTGACATCACTTACCCTTCCGTAGACCACGCTGTATCTCAGCCGCAAATTCGTTTTACTCGTTGGAAGGATGGAGAGGCACATTCCGTGGTTGTTTGGAACATTTTGATCTATGTTATTGTGCGGATGGCGCACACTTCGTTTTCGTTCTTCGTTTTCGCTCGGTTTCGTGCTGNTTGTATGGAATACTGTNTCATATTGAATTCATCGTCNNAGGATGACTTACAAGCGCAGAAANCGAAGCANGAGAGNTGCTTGGTAAACTCATGATCACTGTCCCGCNCCTGCCCGTACAAGATCAGAGNCNNGGNC
>SFCI01000225.1:0-16667 GCA_004681135.1 Hericium alpestre | reverse complement strand
TGCNTAGTTCNTCTCGNCTNGNGCCTCCNGGNCCTTTNCNGGTGAGGCANAGATANACNAGAANCCAAAANAAGGATTCCAGGTCGTGGATAGCACTGTGAAATGCTTGAGTACCGATGCAATCCGTCCTTCTTCTTGTTTCGATGCCGCTGTACATCTGCCTTGATAATACTTCATAGCTCATGAAGGCCNTGGTACCCTGAAGACATCATTAANGTGCATCAAGGATCGGTNNAATGTAGAANATTTACAGTCNGTCTACCGACACCAGCNTGACGGTCAGCCCAAAACGGTGGTGGGGTCTGTGCAAAATNNCATTGTTAACAGNTGGGNTCATGAGGTTCANCATCGCAAATGCTCACCTCGGNATTTGGCTCNTAAAGATGCAAGTCATCCTTTGTGATCTATGGAATGCAAAATGAGATGTTGACAAGCTGTTTGCTCANCAATTCAATCTGCNCACCAGGNNCTTGNGTNTNTCGGGGAAAATCTNTAGGACCTTTNNGACATATGTGANTGCATNCACNNNTTNGAAGCGACGAAGGATAAGCACAGCCAAAGAGNAGTCNATCTGGACATTGNAGGAANNCNNAAGAANNTCCATGAATANNCTAATTCGTTNTTCAGGGACATCCAAGTATGAGTATTGGATTCTCTTCTCNGTCTGCTTGGCGTAGTCAAGATCGATGAGACAGCCAAATGTGTTGTGGGCGGGATCGNTACAGTTGTGCTGGTAACATATCAGNATATTGCCNGTGCTGATGTCNCGANGGACGACTCCGNGAAAATACAAGTCNCGATGTCCTATGTTATTATANGCANATGATGAGTCACAACCACCTAGGTCTAGAGNNGCACACTTACCCTCAATAGCATCCCGAATGANGGTTATAAGCTCCAAAAGGAAGGTCCTTGAAGAACTTGATAGGCCAACCGTGGGTTCGCATGAGAGTNCGGGTCAGGANGCGCATGNTGCANGGTTGCGNNGTANAGGCNTGANGNCNNTCNGTAGCTATGANNGGAACNGNTTGCTCTNCCGATCTTCGTCTCGTCGANCTCCGAAGCCTTCCTCTTGTTNCCAACTTCAGTCGCATTNGNGAATATNNTGTCTGCAAATGGTTGAAGCNNTAANCCCNGACGAAGAGATGAGGTTTCATCTTTCACATNNNTCNCACCNTCCTTGACCCCCATATCCACGGAACGAACNATATCACAAACATGTGGNNTTGNNGATGTCAANNCGGCGNGGAAGTCNGCNTCNTTGGNTGACCTCTCCATNNGCNAGGCTTGNTTAAGTACATATTGCTNTAGTTACNNNAGNCAGAATNNNGAGTNNATNTGAGCACAGACCGACTCACCTCTGATGATGCCTCGGGTTGACCCATCTCCACGACTGCCCATACAAGCGTCGCTCGATCAGACATCATAGCAGTCCTTGCAGTGCTCAGGGCCCGCACGGTAACGTACCACTTTCCAGTGGTCGAGTCATCATTTTCTGGCACNAGAATGGCCCACTTAGTGTGATAAACGGTTGAGTCGTAGTCGCTGAGGGTTATATCGCGGTCGGTAGAGAAGTGACGTGTCCGCNTTTTCGGACGATAGATCATCATGCTTCTATCCCACCCGAGCTTCGACGGAGGTAAACAAGAGAATGCCANGATGACCTGCNCAAACTTCCTCGCGTCCTAGACATACGGATGAGTCAGAGCTGAGCTCTGTAAAAAGAATGCGTGATTATACGCACGGTGTATATGTCAATCGGTGTTGCCGTTCCAAGAAGTCCAGACCTGTCGTAGAACCAGACAGAAAGCNTGGATTTGCAGACCAGGAGACCAAGNGCGAAGCNTCTGTCGAGCTGTTCTNGCANGACCTGTCGNAGATACCTGCATANCTGATNNACGCCNNTCTTNCTATTCTCNAGATCNTCCTTGGGNTTCATNTCCACAGGCGCTAGAACGCGGAGCCACCAAATGCTGCATTTTGGCGCAAGTTCCTTGGTCTTNAGATATTCAGTAGGACTATTGAAATATCTAAAAATATGACATACTAGTTCATCCTTCTCTTCCTCCGACTTGCATGNGACTATCTTATCCATGAGCACCTTCGTCGTGCNGTCCAGGTCACGTAAGGACTGGGCATTGTCATTACCCAGCATCATTGCTACATCTGGACGAGTCACTGAGGAAAGTTAAGTTCNTCGCGGGACTTAGGCGCGTCGTCAGGGCGAGCTAACCAATATGCATGGTCAACTTCGAGCTTGATCCCAAGGGCTCTGCAAGCATCCACTACGGCATTGGCCGCGTTCACGAATGACAGATAAANATCCTTCTCTTTCGTCACNTCGGAAGAAATAGAGTTCCAAGANGGTGAGTGCGTATCAANATACTGCAGGACNGAGTCCACGTGNGCGGAATCNACAGGTAGGANGCGACTGAGGAAGGTGTCCGTGTCGGCGACGTAGGCATTGTTGTTGAGCTCTTCTTGTACCATCTTTGCCACGTCCTCGACTAAAGCCTTCTTCTGCGTAGCCTNCAGCGTAAACGAGGATTTGGTTTCTGTANCAGCTCGTAGTCAGTGTTGCTATATTGATCGTTATANGCAGGAACTTCGGGAGTCGTGGCAGAGAAGAAAAACGCACATAANAAATAAGCTTAAACCCTGGAACAGACCATTNATACCAAGCCTGGGATCCGAAGCTCTATCTGATCCTCCTGGAAGGACAAGATTGTTGCGGCCAACACGAGGCTGGCGTATACGGCTCCGGTTTGTCTGAGTTCAAGCTAGCTTCTTGAAGACTTGACGAACGTCCATTATTCAACTCGGCCATCGGCATCTTCCGTGCACTGTTCGGCAAATCGCGGCCGGACAGAACGAGCATACGGGGCCGAGGGGAAACAAAGGAGCAAAGTGGACGGCTTGACAATAGTCTGTACTCGCATTTACAAGAGCAACTATGAGCCGCGATGAATCCATTCGACATGCACAACAGACCAGGATGCACGTCCACTTAAAGTGTGCAACGAAGCGGTGGCCATATGAACGATGTTTATTCCGAGTCCTGCGCTATTCGAGTATCTACTCATGAAGCCTGGCCTCTGCCTCTGTCTTTAGTTTCTTCGTACCTTGTGGAGTCGGAGTCGTCGGTACGTCCATAACTGCAGAGCCATCATACATCCCTGCGTACGAAACAGCTCTGGCCGGTGACTCCTCCCACGGATGGATGTCTCTTGCAATCGACATATTCTGTTCGAGGTCTAGTCTCCGCCGTGCCAACTCCTTCTCCATCGCATCACTCGCCTGCTCCTCGGCATGTGTTGGGTATCCTTCTGATATGTTCTTCACCTCTTCATTTAGTATGTCGAGGACTTGCTGGTGAATAGTCCCCTGCATGACATCATCATACGCATAGAATCCAAGGCGAAGGATCTTCCACCACGCGGACAACAGGGGCTTCAGTCTTTCGAAGTACGGGTGGAAGTGGCCCATGATCAGATCTTCGAAATCGTCGGGCTTCTCGAATAGTCTTTTCTTGTTCCTCGTGAGTGTCCTGTCGTCATCGGAATCAAAGAGGCAATAGACAATGACGTGCAATGCCTGTGCACGTTTCTCAGTAGGGTTTCGAGTGCATAGTTCCTCTCGTCTTGCACCCCCGGGGCCCTTTCTGGTGAGACATAGATAAACAAGGACCCAGAAGAAGGATTCGAGATCGTGGATGGCACTGTGACTTTGGGTGCTGTCAGCAATAAGGCCTTGCTTCTTGGCAGCCCCAACGGTATATGCGTCGCCAGATAATACTTCGCAGCTCATGAAAGCTTTCGTACCCTGCAAATATTATCAATGCAGGCAAAGGTTAAATCAGAAATTTAATACTTACCGTCCGCCTCCCGCTACCAGCCTGACGATCGTGCCAGGAAGGTGGCGCACTCTACAGAGATACCAATCAACATAATGATGCTATCTGCATTATGAACGCTTACATTAGTATTTGGCTGGTATTGCAGACGGAGGCCAACTTTCGAGACCTAAGGGGGGCATTAAATTATATACGATAAGCATGACAGCTCATATGCATACCTGCTCTCTGGGGGTATCAGGGTAAATATCTAGAAGATGTTCCACATAAAAATTGACACGACGACCATCCTTGAAACGACGAAGCAGGTCTGTAGCCAGACCGTCGTCAATCTGAAGTCCATGCATCCAACCGAGCAGGGAAACAGCAATTGAGACGTCAGCGCTCTTGACTGCGGACACAGGAAAATTGATCCTCTTCGCGGTTCTCTTCGCGTAATCGAGGTCAATGAGACAGCCAATTGTGCGGCCGTCATCTGTGAGGCATATCAAAATATTGCCTGTGCTGATATCGCGGTGGATAACTCCGTCAAAATAGAGATCGTGATGTCCTATATAACAAGCGAATCGAACATTGAGTCACAAGTATTAATAGTCAGGAAGACACTTACCCTGGACAGCGTCACGAATGACAGTTATAAGCTCCAAAATGTCCTTGAAGAACTTGATAGGCCAACCGAGTGTCCTCATGAGGGTGCGCGTCAAAACCCGGGCAGTGTATAGTGATTCGCTCTGCGTTGCATAGATATGTTCAGGCTCCGTAGATTTGACATGGACATTTTTCTCTTCTTCCTTCGTTTCATCACGCTCTGATGCCTTTCTCTTGTTGCCAGCTTCAGTCGCAACAGAAAACGTACTTTCCGCGAATACTTGAAGCGTTAACCCCTGCCGAACAAGCGAAGTCTCGTCTTTCACTTCCGTCCGGCCGTCCTTGACTCCGATATCTACGGATCGGATGATATCGCAAACATTCGGGGCCGGGGACGTCAAAGCGGCACGAAAGTCTGCCTCTTGCGGTGACCTGACCATACGCCAGGCTTGTTTTAGTACATATTGCTGCAGTCATTTAGGTTAGAACAGAACATATATACCGACGCAGATAAACTTGCCTCCGGCGATGCGTCGCTTCGGTCCATCTCCACGACTGTCCAGACAAGCGTAGCTCGACCAGACATTACCGCAGCCCTCACAGTGCTCAGTGCACGCACGGTGATGTACCATTTCCCTGTGGCTAAGCCGTCTTTCTCCGGCAGCAGAATGGCCCATTTAGTGCGATAAATAGTTGACTCGTAGTCGGCGATGGTGACACCGCGGTCGGTGGAGAAATGACGTGTCCGCGTATCGAGACGATAGATCATCATGCTTTGATCCCACCCAAGCTTCGATGGATGGAGACAAGAGAACGCCATGATGACCTGCACAAACTTCCTCGGATCCTGGGACAAGCGATGGTCAGGGCCGATGACAAGGAAAGGAAATCTACTTCGACGCACCGTATGAATGTCAATTGGCGTCGCCGTTCCAAGAAGGCCAGAACGGTCGCAGAACCAGACAGAGAGCTTGGATTTGCAGACTAAGAGACCAAGGGCGAAGCGTCTGTCGAGCTGTTCTCGCAGGACCTGTCGTAGATACCTGCATAACTGATCGACGCCGATCTTCCTATTCTCCAGATCATCCTTGGGCTTCATTTCCACGGGTGCGAGGACACGGAGCCACCAAACGCTGCACTTCTCCGCGAGCTCCTTGGACTTCAGAACAGTGATTATGACTATTTGAAGTATGAAGACGGTGGCGAGACGTACCAATTTAGCCTTCTCTTCTGTCGACTGACATGCGACTATCTTGTCCATGAGCACCTTCGTCGCATTGTCCAAGTCGAGCAAGGACTGCACATCGTCGTTCCCCAGCACCATTGCCACATCTGGACGAATAAGCGGAGCAAATTCGTCGCGGGATCTGGGCGCGTCATCAGGGCGAGCTATCCAGTAGGCATGGTCGATTTCGAGCTTGATCCTTAGGGCTCTGCATGCCTCCACTACAGCTGCGGCGGTATCTACAAATGGCTGATAGAGGTTCTTCTCTTTCGTCGGGCTAGGCGGCACGGAGTTCCAAGAGGGCGAGAACCTATTGAGATGTCGGAGAACTGAAGCTACATGAGTGGAATCGACAGGTAGCACGCGGTTGAGAAAGGCGTCCGTGTCCGCGACGTAAGCGTTGTTGCTGAGCTCTTCTTGCACCATTTTTGCCACGTCTTCGACCAGTGCCTTCTGCTGCGTAGCTCCCATAGTAATCGAGGCTTTAACTCCTGAGTCGGATCGTACCCTAGAAGAGGAGTCTTCAGCGTCATACCGTGGGCCTTGAGAATCAGACATCTCGATATTAAAGTCGAACGCACAAAAGTATGCCCGCACTTATAGGAGGACTTGCATCCGATAAGGTAGCTTATTCTATCTGATTTCGATCTGCTGGTAAAGGGCAGGTCGTTGCGCAGGGCACGAGGCTGGCGCACGGCTGCTTTGTTCAAGTTCTGAATCTCTCAACGAGCGCCCCATTGTTCAACGAGTCTGCCATCGGCATCTTCCGTGCACCATCCGGCAAGGCGCGTCCCGGCAGATCTCAGATCCTGGAAGGCGGCAGGCAGCCCATGAAAGAACGCGTTCCGTTAGTCTCCAAAGCAGACCGTATAACACGCCTTCCTTTTTGAGGTGAGAGGGGATGGCGTGATAACGGCGTTCCGTATCGACGACTTGGACGTCGTTGTACGTTGAGCTCTTCGTCCGGCATATGCTTGGTCATGTCATCGATAAACTCTCCACGTAAGCCAGCGCTCGGATAGCAAAGGAGGTTAGATCGTGTCCCCGTCACCCTAGTAGCGGGTCTTACTCGAGACTGACTACCGACTTTTGGCGGAAGATTTCATAGAACGCGCAGCAGGCACGACCTTCTCAACAATTGAGGTATGTATTTCGTCTCGCGAGCGGCCTACTCTCCAAGAGCTAGACTAGACGAGACACAGCACTTCGTTCCTCAGGATCGTCTGTCTGACGCTTGACCGTACCTCGATCGCGACGATGTCCTCACCTGAGCTCGAGGACATCGAGAGTCGAGATTCGAGACAATAGTCTTTGAAAATCTCCCCATTGACCCTGTTTTCAGTCTATCATCCTTCGATGATCCAGCAGGCACGAGCTTAGAAACCAAGCCATTGAAAAAATTTGCAAGGACGGAACCAACTGTTTTCTGCGATGGACCCGCCGGTTGCTCGAGCTGCCTCGACGACTCGACTTGTTTTGAATCACTCATCATCGTGATCTATTTGATGAAATGCAAGCAGAAGGGGGCCGGATGTATTCCGTGCGGTCCCTCCTCCTACCATCATTCTCTGTGGACAACTAACTTAGTACACCCAGAAACCAAAGCGAGCTAGGTAGCGGGGATTTTCGTGCTCTGTGCAGCGCTACTGCGGCGCTCACGATTATACATAATTGCAGGTCCCTTGAGTCCTTGAAAACAGGTGAATCCATCTCGCAAGCACTCAAATAAAAGGACGAAAATAATATATTATGCCAATTTCTACTGATCTACAGAGTCCCTTACAACTCGTCATGGGAGTCGAGGCCGAATCCAGCGGCAGTGGCGGCGAGTCCTACTGCGTTGTCACCTAAGGGCCGACTCAGCTTTATCTCATGACCGTTCATACCGTTGCCTCGCGGGAGTGAATTTCGGCCACTGACATCATTTGCCCTTCCGTAGACCACGCTGTATTCAGCCGCGGATTCGTTTTGCCTATTGGAGGGATGGAGAGGCACATCGTGCGGTTGTTTGGAACATTTTGATCTACTGTGGCTGACCCAGAAGTGGGTCACCTCACCTCCCGGGGTCGAAAAAACACGAATTTCGCAGTTCTATGTACATGAGTGTGAAGAAGCATGCCATACCGCACTGTTGTAAAAGTATTGAGTGAAAAGGATGCGAGTTGACTAAAAAAAAATTGATGTTCAAGACGTGTTTTCACCTGTGGGCCGGATTTGGAAGACGCGACAACACATCCTCGATGAAAGTTGCCTGCTCTTGGGATGAAAATCTAGAAAATGCTACTATGCTTGTCAGGATTAGTGAGAGGATCATTCTACTACCCAGTATCCAAAATATCCAAATAAATGAGACTGAGGATGGCCTTGGAGAGGCCCGGTAACAGATCTCGCTCATAATCACGTTGTGCATCACATCGGTCAACGAAAAGCTCATGTCAACTTTGTTCCCGGGCATAAAATGCTGGCACGAGTGCCGTTCGTAAATGCGAATATAAATGCTATGCTGGCAAGCATTTTTCGGCAATTTGTTAAAAGACAGGAAGTAACGGTAGATCGACATTATAACCAGGTTGCCCCAAAAGAGCTTGGTTTTACTGGGTGACTTTCCGTGGGCGAAATGTTATTCGTCGTCAATAGAACGGAGGTTGAATCATTCAGAACTCCGTCCTATTCCAGTTGACTCTCTTCCGTTGCGTCGAAGAAATAGACCACAAACCTTTTATTGAGAGGACAAATTGTGATGAGGGAATGCCATATAAGGACGAAATGAGCTCGCGTAGCTTCGCGTATCAATGAACCTTCCCATATGCGGTTTATTCTGGTCTGTCGAATCTATTCGGGGGGGTCGGACCCCCTTACAGACTTTCGTTTATTCAAGGTTTATTCGAGGGGGTCAAGACTTGATCTGCCTGTTCCTCATCTCGCGTACAGTCGGCATCTCGGCGATCTCACTTATTCTATTCTATGCAGCGAATAAAAGCCCACGGAAAGTCACCCACTTGAATATAAAGCAATTACTGTACTTACCACAATGCTTTGAGATCGTGGCGGAGATTGTAATTCACTATAATACGTAGCGTGGGTTGCTGAAGATTCTCTGATGAGCTCGACAACCGAAAAGCAACCTAAAGGCAAACCTAGTAAAGCAGACGTTTCAGAGATTGGGGGGGAGACCATGGACTATTGAAGCGTTTATCGTATAAGACAAAAACACAGTCGTCGTCAGCTGCAGCCGAAATACACTAAAATGTCTTAAAATGGCCAAGATTGGTGATAGAGCTGGCAATATTGGTACAGGAGAGTCGTCACGGTCTATACGCGCTATAAAGTAGTAGAATTATGTTGTCTAAGGGGATTTAGATGGGCATATGCGGAGAGGAAGACAAGCACAATGAAGACGCGACGACGCGACGCGATCACGTGCTTTGTAACTTACGCTGACGGAGATCGAAATTGCCTTCAGGCTTCTTTGCTCCAGTCGTATATCCTCCGATCTGGTTTTGGGGTTTGCAACGTTAACATCTGACAGATCTCAAGGTCGGCCTGCTTTCGTATTAAGCCAGCTCATCTTTACCGAGATGTCTAGCGAAACAAAGCGGATAAATAAAATGGTATCAAGTCAGCCTAATAGCTCCCAGACGTGTACGCGAGCTTGTGCGCCTCCTCGTCTCGGTACGTGTTCATATACGCGGCATCCTGAACACCACACCATGCCTTCGCGTCGATAACCAACAGCGACGCGCCGACAAGCCACTCCACGGTGACTTGTAGGATGTAAAATGCCGCCTTCGCGCCCGTCGAGTTCGAGTCCGCCGGTGGGTGCCCTATCGAATAGAGCCGGAAAATAGGGACCACAATCTATCCAATGCAAAGATTATTGGAAGCCTTGGGCGACGAGGAGACGCGGCACATACCAACACAAGACTCGTTCCGCCAAGCCACACCGAGGTCGACGCGCGTGTGCCCTTGGAACGCGACACCCTCGCGCAGAAGAGTACCAGAAGGGCTAGCACGACCGTCACGATGACTACCGAGACCGTTCTGCGCAAAAAATGCGTCAGCAAGTAGGCGCACGGATACAAGGGCCCACGCACCGCTCCGTCTTCACGCTCAGCGCCGCCGTTGAATCCGTCTGGGCCTTGCTGACGTTCGTCCCCGCAACAATTCCTAGTACGCTGTCCCGCCGCATCAGCGCTGAGCGACAAGGATAAGGAAGATAGGTCACTCACATCGCAACCATCAGCGCGAGCTCCATCACCCGCGTTATATTCCGCTTCACGCCCCCCCACAATGTCCCCGCCCTCGTTCCGGCTCGAGTGGTACCCCGCCAGCTTCACCAGGGTCGACGCCGGCATCAGGTACCCGACGCTCAGCAGCACCTGCTCGACAGTCAGCAGCGTCGTGTTGAACGTCCCCGTGCCGTCGCTGACGGCGCGGTAGTCCGCGATGCCCAAGAGGCGCACGATGAACGTCGCGATGCGCACGAGCTCGAAGAGCTGCATGCGCACGAAGGTGAGCAGCAGGCGCGTCGGGGTGCGGTATGTCCGGACGAGGCGGAAGAGGCAGAGGAGGGATGTCGCGCCGAAGAGCACGAGGAAGAGGATCGAGGGGAAGGTGTCCTGGTGCGCGTTCGGGAGGCCGCCCGTGAGCGAGCGCATCGAGGTCGTGTTCGTCGCGAGCGAGGACATCGCTCTTAAGTCTTTTGGTGAGGAGAACGGTGATGAGTGTGGGATGACCACGCGTTCTAGGCGGGCAAGATGGGGACGATGGTGTACGTCTGTCAACTGCAGCCCCGCTGCCTTTAACCCTTCGCCAGTCCTCTCATATAAAATACGTCCCAGTCTAATACCGGGCGGCGATCTTCGTACTGTCAACGTCGCTTCGCGCGCGCCACGCTGTGTAGAAAGTGTCGACGGCCCACGTACGGGCGCCTGCTCGTGCACGGGTGTGGTCGGCTGGCGCTCAACGCTATAGAGCCTGCAGTATAAATAGCGTCGAGGCGGTGTTGTGCATTGCCGTTCGAGGACGTCGCTTGGGCTGTCAAATATCGCATCAGCTCGTTGGGATGTGCTACGGCAGAGATGGTCATGGGGCGTGTATTGCGTGAAGCAGTGCGTATATTGGCAGAGACACGCGGTTGCTACGGTACGTCGATACAATCCATCGATGCATGTCGTGGGATTGAAGGGCATTGAAGGTGTTTGACTGGAAGCTGCTTCGCGGCGTCAGGACTTGACCTGTATTTCTGAACGACTCCACAAAGTGGGGGCGCTCATTATCGTGGCGGTATGTTCGATCATAGATTGGGGAAGCCAATATAACATGCAGATTTTTATCAACGCCACTGATTGGCGCGGGGGTGAGGTTATGAAGGGGCCGAACGGTGAATGCAAGCTGCAGCAGACGTGGACAGGCGTGGACGGGGGATAGCGATTGGACAGCGATGTCCTTCGCAGCGCCGCATAATTAATCCTTGTTCGAGATATCACAATACCTCTCTACTGGCGTGGAAATTGAGCACTCGTAACTTGGAGGAATTGTGCGTAGATGAGACAAGCCGTGTCATTCAGGTTTATATTAATCACTTGCATTATATTACGGACGCCGCTGAGCAGAGACCTTATAAAAGGAGGCAGGAGATGACGGGAGTTGAACCAAGTCCCCAGATGATGCAAAAATTATTCCGATTCGCGATTTAAGGCGATCAATAGAGAAAAAGCAACAAAAAAAAAACAACCTATCATTCGACAGTGCCACGTACCCGGATTGAACGAGTGACCTTCCCATATCGAAGACGATTACATAGTCTGCTTACAAGTGGGACGCGCTACCTCTACGCCAACGCGGCTCTATTGGATTTAAGTCTAATAATAGTACAGATGCCATTTCTGTTCGTGTCCCGGGCTTCGCCATCGCGAACTCAGATATTCCCTCGACAATATATGGACGCACTTATTCCTTCCATGTCCTCATGTCCCCAGCCTGTCATGCGCACCCAGAAGCAATGCTATCGTACGCTTTGGAATTGTCAAGAGTTTCCGAGACAGGGGCCATCATCCGATCCGCCGGCCTAGATGACTTCTGGGTCGACCGCGCTGACGCGCGATTACAGTCCAGGTGCAAGAGACAGTCGTCCGTGATATCACTCAAGATTGCGCACCTGCAGATCCATAGTCCACATTTCACCCTGCCGATTGTTGCTGGGCCTATCTTGTAGGCGAGTCGGGCGAGTCTCGACTTCGGCACCGCCTGCACCGCTCATGGCTCATGGATCTGTCACTTCTGGACCAAGATTGTGCTGTTCATGGGCGGAAGTGACATCTCGCCAGGCGATCTTGTGTTCAGGCGCGCGACTCCTCTAGATTATCTGCGAGCGCCGCCTGCAAGTCCCCTCTGCCCGCCCGGCGCCGTCACGCGGATCAAAGATGTTCTAGCCATGTTCTGTGGTGCAAGAGACCCTCCGAGACTGTTCTGCGCGGCTCCAGCTCGTCGCTTGTGCGCTCGTCTGGCCCTTTCCTAGGAGGCACGTTCTCAATAAAAGCTACTGGATTATGCGCCATTATGGTCATTATTGAGCTCACTCACAACAACTCCTGAACCTCCTCGAACGATCTTGACTTGCGATGTCTTCATCACTTGCTCGCATCCCCGCTGCTGCTTTCCGTCTTCGGAAATTACCTCTCAATGGACAGATTATGACTAGGCGTGGCTTGGGGTCAGGGGGAGATAATTACCAGGTATGTCTCGTGTTCAATCCGGACACTGGCTATTGAGCCTCACCACGTTGTTTCATAGGGAAACATGCCATTCGCGCATCACACTGGCAAGAACGCCCTCCGTGCCAAGTTTACCATCTTTTTCGGGGTAGGATTCGGGCTCCCCTTCTTCGCTTCGTGGTGGCAGCTGTCAGTCTGCCCTTAACTATTCTCTCCTCTTCGCGGGCTGATGATGTCCTTCAGCTATAAGGGCACTCCCAACGCATCATGAGCGTTGAGGTATCACGGTTTCCCGGTGGAGGAATATATCAGCACAGCCGCAGTAGGACTTTCGCATCGATCTATAGTCAGCACTCAGTATCTGCTGTATAATACGGGACTTCTGCACCCGGACAGATAATTGAAGGAATTTGCAAAGGATTTTATCTTAACTCATGACACCAGCGTCGGCGCGCGCGTCCCCCTCCAGATTCCAGATGTCTGCGCTCGCGCTACCAATCATGGTACATCGCGCTCCTACGTAGCGGTCTTCATGTGTTGTTACTCCACAGCTCTCTGCACAGGCGACATCACCTGAATAGAGCATTGAACATAAGACCGGCCGACTAAGGCGGACCCCCCACGTATTCATGCGCTGACACCGCCTTTTACGCCCGCTCGTGGCCTCTCGACGCGTCTCTGCGGTCTTCTCGGCGTCCTGAACCGCGGCATGTCTTCTTTCGTAGTCCTCTTCTTGCGAGACGGACGTCACAAGGCCGGCGGCAGCGTCAGAACCGCCAAAAGCTACCTTATGGTCAACTGCGTGGTATCGCGTGTCACTTCCGGACAACGGTGCGGTGTAAATGCCCCCGCGAAGTCGATACGCTGCCAACGCGTCATCTGGCTTTCGGCTGCCCCGCGAGCGCGGATATCGCTACGTTCTATTCGTCACTTGACTGGTCATCGTCGTTGCTATTGTATGGCCGGTCGCCGAATATCCACCGGTAGAATCGCTGCGACAAGTCCAGCAGGATACGGTAGTCGACGTACACCGCGGCCGTGCTCGCAAGTTAGATGGGCCTGATAAAAAAATGGTGAGTAGGTTCACCCGGGGGGTGATGTCTTTCTCCCATCATTAATTTTATGGTGTGCAGACCAGAGCTCTGAAGTACGGCCGACGACGAAGGGCGCACCGTTTCAAAATTGCGGCCCCGAGTCGGACGGTCGGAGCTGAGCACAAAAGGTAATCCGCCGCCGGACGCCCTCGTGTTCCCGGCGGCTTCGTTTCAATCTTTGCCGTTTCCGTCTTGTCTGCAGATTTCACCATAACACCATTCTCCCTTGACCGCACGGTATGTCGCAACAATCATATGTCTTGTGATCTTCAGATATGCAGCGGCCAGCTTCGCGACCACACAGCTCATAGCATTCCCACCAATCAGCTCCCAATTAGCTGTCTTCGGCCTTCGGTAGCGCACGATCATGCCATCGTCGTTTCGTGCGCCCGACGGGTACTTGATGCACGATATCGCCGTGGTCACCAAAACTGCTTCGAGGTGGTAAATATCTCATGCAGATGTCTCAAAGCGGACGTCCGTCCGCTTCTCAGCCCGCACTCTCTTCCAATTCGTCTTGGAGCATGTGCAAATTGATCAAAGGTCTACTCTTTCGCTCGCTGCTGCTTTGCTGGCAACCTGCAATGTGACATCGGACACACGCCCGTATTCGAAAATTTCATGGCGCCTTGCGTTCTCCTGACAACCCCCCGCATGGTTGGCGACCCTCCCTACTCTCGCGTTTGAGGCCCGTTGCATATAAATACAGGTATGTTCGTTCCATGTTTTCCAGAGCACCATAGGTCGTTTCCTCAGCCGTTCCATTCCTTATATACCCCCCTCCCCCCGCCAAAATGAAGCTCTCCGTCTCCTCCGTGTTCTTGTCCCTGCTCCTCGCCGGCCGCAGCCTGGCCGCGACCTACGCGCTCAGCGACAACTTCCAGGGCAACTCGTTCTTCAGCGACTTCTCCTTCCAGGCCATCGCGGATCCGACCCACGGCCGAGTGTACGCCCTTCGCTTCTCTATCAGACGCCCGAGCTGACGTAGCGGCCCCCAATTCTTTTTTATTTGTTTTGAAATTTTATTAAAATTTTCTTTTCTCTTTCTTTTCTTTTTCTCTTTCCTTCGATTTTCCAGGAACTATGTCGATCAGGCGACCGCGCAGAGCCAAGGCCTCGCCACGGTCTCGGGCAGCAACTTCATCCTGCGCGCCGACTCGACGACGACGCTCTCCCCGAGCGGCGCCGGGCGCAACTCGTTCCGCATCCAGTCAAACAAGCAATACACGACGCACGTCGCGGTGTTCAACATCGCGCACATGCCGCAGGGCTGCGGGACGTGGCCCGCCGTGTGGGAGGTCGGTGCGAACTGGCCGAACCAGGGNGAGGTCGACATTCTGGAGGGCGTGAACGACGTGTCGCCAAACCANGCGACGCTGCACACGAGCGCGGGATGCAGCATGCCCGCGAGCGCGCGGAGACGGGGAACCCCGGGCAGAACGATTGCAATGTCGCGACGAACGGGAACGCCGGGTGCGGTGTGCAGGTGACGGATGCGAACAGCTACGGGCCCGGGTTCAATAACAACGGCGGGGGTTGGTGCGTCTCATCGTATCTCTCACCTTGTGATATATTAGCTGACAGCATGCGCGCAGGTACGCCGTCGAGCGCACGAACGACTTTATCAAGGTCTGGTTCTGGGCGCGCAACGCCGGCGGCATCCCGGGCGACGTCACCAGCGGCGCAAACAGTGTGAACACCGACAGCTGGGTCTGTCCCGTTCCTCACTGTCCGACACGGATTATGTGCTGACCACGGTACATAATACAGGGCACGCCCGACGCGTTTTTCCCGAACACGGACTGCGACATCGCGTCGCACTTCGGGCCCAACAACATCATCATCAACCTCACGTTCTGCGGCGACTGGGCCGGCGCAGTGTACGGCAGCCAGGGCTGCCCGGGCACCTGCGAGGACTACGTCAACAACAACCCCGGCGCGTTCAGCAACGCGTTCTTCGAGTTCCCGTGGATCAAGGTCTACCAGTAAACTCCTCACGCGGCGCGTGTCATCTATGCAGGACAGGGTGTACGGATATCATTGCTTGTGTCTTGGAAATTTTGGGGTTCATTTATTGGGAGTATTTGCATTGTATCCTTAGCCTGGTCATGACTTGTTTGTAGGCTGTATACCGTTCGGGGATCCTTCCTAGTGAAGGATACGCTTTCTGTAACTCGCAGGAGACGAGTTGCCACAATACCAGAAACTGTGTTGATCAAAACTCAGGATACGTGCTTGCTCATCCAGGCGGCGCCATAGGGTCGGGAAACTAGTGGTAATGAGCTTCGGCTTGGAACAAGCTGAAGCGCTCAGATTAAGTATGAAGCGCACGGACTAGTCAGATGCGGCGAACTAACGCGCAGGGCCACACATGCGTGGAAGAGCCAGACGAGTCTTGATAGACGCAAGACCGGTTTGTCACAGTAGGCGGCAGCCCACGACCCAAAGAAAGCTGGTAAAACGTTAGTCTCCGTAGCTGACCTCAGACAGAAGACAATCGTTCTGTCTATTGAGTAAAACGTCCGGATGAATGTTGGCGATTGTCGCCCTGTGATGTTCCCGGCTGGGATCCTTGCAACCAAGGCAAGTAGGACGGGGACTTCGTTTCCGCCTTGTAGAGGGTATGTACATAAACAAATCGAGCACACCATGACATACAGCGCACGAGTCAACGGGCCCGTAGTCGACATCATTATTACGACCGACCTTCTCATCTCAGCAGACGGCATGTCATGTGGTTGCTTGGGAGAGCGCCGATGTCAAGGTTGTCCCTTGCATTCTAGGACCTCCATCTGGATCGTGGCAGGCGGCAGAAGCCTAATAGACCTGGTCGGTCGCGTGCTCTCAAGATCCCAGTGTCTGATGGTTGCCGAGGGAGCTGGGAAGCAGGACCAAGAATTGGCCATGCTATCAGTATTGTACATAGACGTGTCCTTGGAAACGCACCATAATTTAAAGTAGTTCGCTCGCCCGTCAAAGGAGTTGTCGAAGGAAATGTCAAAGGAACCAATAGCTGAGTCGATTAGAGGATGACTTATTCGTGGACAAGACTTGTTGATGCTGTCTCTCAAAGTCATGCAAGTGCCGCACCTTATATCACGAAAGGCCCGACATCGCGAACTGCCGCAGCTGCCAGTGCCAACAGCCATCACCCGCTCTCACCCACCCTTCTACTCTCCGTCGCCACACTC
>SFCI01000224.1:0-29340 GCA_004681135.1 Hericium alpestre | reverse complement strand
GTTCCGTGTCTTGGCCGCCTTGCTCGGCTGCGGACCCGCCGCCAGCTCGTCCGCCAGTCCATGCATAGTCTTGATTTTCTTCGACGGCGGCGGCGGCGCAATGACTGGCAGCTCTCCCTCTTCATCCTCCGAGATTCGCGACATTCCGCTGCGCGCCGGTCGACTGCGCTTTCTGCTATTGACTGGTGTGTCCGCGGGCTGCAACTGGATCCTCTCTGCCAGTGGGGAGTCTGGAACGAGCCATCCCTTCCACTGCTCTCCAACAGCCTGTTCCATTGNCCTATATATCGCATTCTCTCTGCCTTCGTGCCGCATCTGGAAGGAAGATGTCTGCTGCGACTTTGAAGGCGTGCAGAAACTTTTCGTGCAGGCCGTCAAAATNCCGGGACTTGTATGCCTCCTGGAGGATATGCCGAAGATAGAGGACGAATCTGGTGAGAGGTTCAAAATATGGAGAGAATGACGAGGTGATGATTTCCTTGAAGCGGATGTCAGAAATNATGAGGTTCATCTTCCGCATCGCGAGAAAGACCACTGATTGCCCCTCGAACGTGCTAACGATGTTGTCAGAAACCTCNTTCGCTTTTTCGGCATCCATCTCGCTCAGGCCTTTCGTATTCAANNTGCGGGCTTTTCCAGGCCCCTCTCGAGTNATNCANAGCCAGCATNAGACCCAGAAGAACGATTCCAAGTCGTGGACGGCATCATGACANATCTCAAATCGTTGGAGTTCCNATTGGGCTGTAGGATCGAACGTCAAATCGTCGTCGTCCGATAATTCAGCTTCGTCCGGAGAAGGAGAGAAGTAAGGTATGCCATCGAGTATTTCGCAACTCATGTATGCAGGAGTACCCTGTCTGGACGGTCAAATCCTGGGCAACGATGAGACAACACAATAACACTTACATTGCGATCATCTGTCAACTGGGTCTCATGTGCAAGTCGTTCTATTGACCTATCCAAGTNAATGACGAGTGCACTGTTCGGAGCCGGCAGTCACAGTAAGGANGATATTCCCGGTGCTGATATCGCGATGAAGAATGCCTTTGTCGTACAAATTTTTGTGACCTACCCCAAGTGTCGGTGAGAAACAAGAACCTGACAAACAGCTGAAGACATACCGTTGATAGCATCATAGAATCCCCAAGCAACTCGGGCAAGTGGCGGAAGTCCGGCAGAGGATGGCCGGAGCTGCTCATAACCAANCTGCAATGTATCATATTCCGAGGCACGCGCCGGTCCTGGACATAGNCTTCGTCCTCGTACGCGAACTGGTCCCGCACCCATGGCTGCAGCAAGTGAGAGTCCACATCCGACTGGCTGCTGGATANCTGTTGCGTTTTCAGCTTCAAGGCCTTACCCCTCGCCTGCACGTTCTTCCGGATTGACACGAGCGTCGAATCGACTTGACGCTTGTTTCCGATGGTAACGTGGACGTCTCCATGCGAATAGCAAGCTGCGACGCCGGCACAGTNGCCAGCCTTCTCATAGAGNGNTCCCTCGGCAGGACGGCCATCTTCTCTCCAGTAATCCTTGAGAACATACACCTGGCAGGACTATGAACACATCACTCAGACGATTCCAGTGAATCACGATCACGTACCGTTCGCGCACTTGCTGNTTTATCCATATCATCTAGCTTCCATGCTCTCCATATCCGCGTCGCTCGGCCTCGGATCACCTCTGCGAGCGAGTGACAGATGGAATGGAACAAGACGAAGCNTTCGTTGACGGCCGGTAAATCTGGCTTTGGCATGTCGACTATCCACATTCGCTCATACGCATTTTCGTCGACCGTGGATTCAGATTCGTCAACAGTATACGAAAGAACGCCACCCTGATATCCGATTGCTTTGTCTTGGCAGTACCTTTGCATTGTCGGATCCCATCCGAGTTCAGCAGGACTTAACAAGAGAAATCCAACGATGATTTTGATGAACGTTTTTGGGTCCTGCAGACGAGATGAGATAGTTGCAGCGAGACATGGTCCTGATTGCTTCCGACGCTAGAGCGCCTGACCGATCCACGTGCCACAGCGTGAGGTTAAAAAACGAGAAGACCATCCCGTATATGAAACGCCTATCAGGCTGTTCTCGGAGTACTTGCCTGACGTATCGAAGAAGTTGGACAGCAGCATGCCACGGACACCATGTCTTCTTGACCTCGATGAGAGTCTGGATGGAGCGCCACCAGACGCGCCTCATGCGAAACGTCGCGACGATGTCGGGCTTCGTATCTGCCATGTACAGGGACTCTGGTCGGTTCTTATGCTCGTCGCGCCATATAAGATCAAATTCGGATCCGGCATCGCCTTTGCATAGGTCCATGCATGTCTCCGTGATCGCGTTGAGAATGTCGGTGAGTGGCTCATAAAGGTCGTCCTCTGAGTCCATCTCAGTAGGCAGCTTTACCCAATGCCCACGTCGACTGGAAGATCGTTCGGGGACGTAAACACGCTTCATGACGAGCCGCTTGTAGACGCGCTCAACGACGTCGTTGATCTTGGCGTTCGAGCCGAAGTGCGCGTCGACGAGGCCAGGCGTATTTCCGTATGCATGGCGACGCATATCCGCGTCGACAGTGTTCTCAACCTCGGATACAGTTGTGCGCTGGCTGTTATAGAAGACGTCGAGTGATCTGAGCAGTATGTACTAGAAGCGGACAGAGAAAGCATACATAGCGTATTCGTCCATTTCTTGTGTAGTTTGCATTGAAACAGAGTCAAATCGCGGGGACCAGGAGGGATTCGAGGACATCAACACGCAAGACGCGGTTCGCCACGGCAACGGCAATTTGAGAACAATAGGAACGTTTGTTCAACGCGGTCACGCACCCCATTTAGCCGATCACGTATTCGCGCCTTCAGACTTGTTTAATCTGACAGCAGATCCGCTGGCTCGTCATTTTCAGTCAAGTCTTCAAACACTGCGTTGTCCAAGAACGAAACCGAAAAATCGAACGGGCCGGTGGAAACGAGCAGGCTGCGTGCAGGGAGTATGAGGTCCCTTCCAAAAGGATAATAGTGGGCGTGGCATCGTATGTGAGCACGAGGGCGTTACGCATGAAGCGAATTACAGCGCGCTCCGTAAAAACGAGCCTGGCCGGACCCACAGAGAAAACACACCTGTCGTCAATTGCGTTCCCGAGTATCCCTGCGGAAATAGCGCCCTGGGTGAGTTGACGCAGGCTTGCGGGAGACATGTATGCGTCGTTGTCGTTCATTCATTGTCATCATCATTCTCGATGTTGGCGACAGCTGTCCCGGGGCCAAAGAGATTAAGACGGCGACCAAGATCTATGATTAGCCGCCCAAGAAAACGCGATCACGTGGAAGGAGAACGCGGTAAGGAGACGCGTCAGAGGCAAGCGCAAGCCGCATCGCCAGCTAGACCTCGTGCGACGCTACGTCGAGTTTGCCTCTCGCGATCGTCGCACCAAGCAGTTACATACAAAACCTAGTGGGATTCGGATTCAATTATAGGGATGTGGGATGTAAGTACATTGTATGCAGGACAGTATGGCACGTAGACCATATAATGATTTAAAAGCGCTCGACAGAGCAGAATGAGATATACAAAAAAAAAAGACAGCACGGGTGGGGATGGGGATGTCGTGAATGGATAGTAATGGATGATGGTGCTAGAAAAATGATAGGAAAATGAATATAGCAAAACGAACACGAACGCGGCACGGGTAATCTTGACATCAATCTCTTCCAGCTCTTCTACTGCAACAGCTCCTTCCCTCCTATTAGCCGATGGGAGTCCCCACAGCGCCCAGGAAGCCCTGAGGCTCTTCGTAGTAAGCCATTCCCGTACGGGGGTTGGCCCAGTCGGTCTCGGCGAACAGTTGTTCGATGTCATCAAGCTCAGCCGGCATCGGGAAGACAACGTCGGGCTAGGAAAAGAATGAGAAGAGAACACAGACCGATAATAAAGGAGACGCACAGCAGTTTCGACGGCACCGACTGGCTGCCACCAGAATCCTGGCAAGGTGGGCTGCTGTGGAGCAGGCCACCAGTCAGGCGGTGGCATGAACGATGTCGGCATCAGCGCGGGCTGATTCTGGAAAGCAGGCTGCAACTGCGAGGGGCCGGCATCTGCGTTGCTTGACATATGGAGGACGGTATCGACGTCCGCATCAGGGAGAGAAGCCACTGCACGTTGTCTCCTCTGTGGAACCGTGTACGGCGCCGAACCGTGCGCCCGCTTCGTCGTCAACCGATCCTCCTCCTGCAGGGCCTTCTCCGCCTGCTTCTGCAAATTCGCCGCTACCTTCGCTGCTGCCTTCTCCTCCTTGGACTGGGGGTGATAGCGGTAGTGTGGCCAACGCAGCTTGTGTGCCGCCTTCTCGCGTGCCGCTGCCTCCGCATACGGTCGTTGCGCCTCTTCGTTGAGGCTATGCCAGTCATTGCCGATTATCTGAGATAGCTCACCCTGAGTCTGGACGCCCTGGGTCTGGGTGTTCCCCTGGTTTCGGAGAGCTTTGCGCGTCGCGGTCATGTGATTACGATAAACGAGGAATTTGTTGCGTGGACGCGGGATTTTCTTGAGAGATGTGACGTCGGCGAGAGGGTTCAGGACCCAAGCGGGAAATGGAATGGGAACAGTGAGGGTGGTGGTGGAGGTATTGGATGTGTCCATTTTGGAAGGCAAGGCAAAGCGGGGACAATAAGAGATTGAAGACAGGCGGGAGCCGCAGACTGAGAGATGGACAATGGATGTCAATGCGAGGAGTGCAGAACGATGCGAGAGAGGATTGTTATAAAGTATGGCAAGTGCGGCAAACAAATATAAAGCGATGCTGCAGTATTGTCTATTCCGCGTTCCGGGGTATCGGACATGTGGCTTGGCCAAAGCGGGTAGACGCATCAATTCCACAGCGCACAAGCCACAAGGCTGGGCTATTGTCTTCGCTAGAATGGCCGCTAGGCGGCCGATATGACAAAGACAGAATAGATACTGTAAGTCGAGCACAACGGAGATAAATTGACACAGAAACAACCGGCCAGTGCTGATTACGCTCGGATGGAACTCAAAGATTCGTGCCGTGAAGCTCAAGGGCTGTCATAAGCCATCCTTCTAGGCACGTCATACAGTCCGTAGCGCAGAGCGCATGGAGTTATCGCGAGAAACGCAATGGAAATATAAATTCAGAAAGGAATGCCGGTCATGCGGAATCAAAAAGTTCGCAGGCAAGGGGGCACAAGTACAGACTCACAGTATGTGCATAGTCTGCGTCCAATTACTGAATCACTAAGGCACGACAACGCAAGCTAGCGCCGAAGGTGGACCTGTGGCAATAGGGATGGGTACGGCCCGGCAAGTTGCCTTGGAGCCACACCTTCTGCGGCTGCAAAGGTGAAAAGCGTGAAGGGAGGGTGTCTGCTATTCGTCAGGGGACCAGATTGTAGATAGAAAGAAAATTCGTATGTGCATGGGCGCATTACGGCAATCGGCACGCATTGCCCAACACCGATGTGGAGAGGCGCCCCGCATGCGACACACTTGATCAGTGACGGGTAGGCGATGCAAGTATCAATCTGTACGCGTTGAGCCGGCAGCTCGAGGAACCTGACAATGCAGAATCAGACCTTCCAAGGAGGTACCGTCAATACTTCGTGAGACGAACCGTACCAACCAGTGGGAGGTTTGAAGCCAAGGTAAGGACGCCGTTCTGAACGATCTAGTAGGGTAATGGCGCAGGTACTACGCTCATATACCTTTAAGCATATCAATAGAGATGGTCGATCACAGGAAGCTTGTGACGGACCCGCTACTACCTGTCTGCATCCCATCTCGAGGAGCCGAAGATGCTATCAGGCCAAAGCACCAGACCTGGGGCAACAGTACACATGAGGGCCACCGCAACGTTCGTGGAGCAATAGCTCTTCGCGCGACTCGAAGAAACATAGAGCACGACCAGCGAAGCATGTCGAGGACGTAGAATGACTGCATCGTCGCCATCATTGACGACGTCGACGGCTCATTCGACGGAGAACTGGAGGGCGTGGCACCTAGTCTAAGGTTAGGGCCGTAGACAGTCAGGGTTCTCTTGATTAGCAGACACTGCCAAGTTTTTATCATTGACTGAACGTCTATAACATGGATTGAGGGTATTCGGTATTATGTTTCTTTTTTTCCAACAGATCATGCATAAGTAGTAGGCCGTCCCCTTCAGCCATGATTTGCCACATTACTCATGCCTTGATTTTCGGAACCCATCGGCGCGACAATTCCGCGGCTTTCACATCCCCCAGCGAACTCTAGATCAAAACCATACACACAGATGTATTCAACCTGATATCAAATCTGTTCCAGCCATGCTGCAGTGGATTCAGTCTGAAGGTGCGGAGAGCAGGACCAGTTCAAAGATTCCTGGCTGGCAAAGCATATGTCTTCCTCGGCCCTAATCTCCTCGCCTTCTGAATGACCGACGCATTGTCTTCAACGTCTGCATCGTCCTCCGAGTTGGTCGCGGCGCCCTTGCTGCGCAAAGCAGCCGTCTTCGCGGCGTGTATGCTCATCTTCATCTGTGGCCGCGCAGAGGCCGACGGCTCACCAATGTGAAGGTCAGACCCGCCGTAAAGCAGACCACGGCTTGCACTGGGCACAGCAACATCGGCATCCTTCAGCACCCTCGCCGGCAGCAGTGAACCCTGGAAGCCCGCCCCACGCCGCGCTCGCACAGCGCGCTCCATCACTCTATACTCTGCCGTCCGCGCATGCCACCCCCGCACATGCGCGCCGCACCAGTAATAACCAGCGCATCGCCAAAGCCCTCATGCAATCCCCCCAAACTGCCTGTGCGAATACGCATGCCGCAGGCGCTCGTACACGTCCACCACGAGCGGCGCACCGGCACAAAGTACGGCGCAGCCACGTCGAGCACACCCTCCTCGAACGCGCCGCGGTCGAACAGCACGTGCTTCCGCCGCGCGGTCATCATGAAGCCCTCGCGCGCCGGCGGCGCGATTGTCCAGTCGATCTCGCGCTGTAGCGCGCGAGCCTCCCGGCGGATCTGCGGGCGCGGTAGCGTTTCTTGTTCGGTTTGGGTTTGGTTGTTTAGCATTGCATATTGCATATTTATAGAAGTTTAATTCTTCACGCACGCGCATACCTAGTATCGTAGAATAAAGAGTATAGGATACCGTAATTTCTGCATTGCAGCACTATCCGCGCTCTTGGTACGACTTGAATGACATGATTTTTGCATTTTGGCTGAGTGTGTGGCTTTGTGGCTTTTTGGAGGTAAGTGTGGATTTTTGTTTGGGTTAGGTGTTCTGACACGGGACGGTGGGTGTCTTGTCTCGGGGCTACAGGTCCCTGTTCGCGGCGTCGGATATGAAGACAGCACTGGCTGTCAGATCGCGCACAAGCGTCGATGAAGGTATGTCTGTAGAACAGTCTGAGTTCAGGCCATGCTCAAGACGGACCAGTCGTCCTAGACTAGGGCTGTCTCAACGAAAGTGGTGTCGGATTTCTGTTCAGTCTGTACGCTGACTTAGCTTCAGGAACGGGATGCGCCTCGTCTGCGAGCCAGTGTCCTGTTGACGGCTTCGTGGGCTGTCAGACCGCATACTAGGGCGCGTTGTTCTGGATGCGACTGTTCGCCACGCTTGTCTTCACAGTGTCTCTACGTTTTCCTTCCATAATGGCGTGGCGTTCGGCCGGACAACGTGGCCACCTGTGTACTATCGTAAGTATGTTCGAACCTGTTCGCCACGGTGTGTCCTCAGGTATAAGAAGGGCTTCCCGAGGTCGCTTCAACACTATTCAGAATTTCCCGTCCTAGTCGTCGTCAAATTGTTTACAGTACGTGCCAACATCATGTTATCGGCGGTGTGCCAAGACTGACGATCTGGGCGAGCAGCTCGTGTCGACTGTCTTGATCATCTCTCCGCCATGTCTACATCTGATTCAGGCAAACAACTTATTCCATACAAGCCCAGGTGAGCGGACTGCCAGACCTTCCGTCCCTGCAGAAAATTCTGATGCAGCCTGCAGTGAGGACCATCTGCCTGGTGCAGGTACTGATCCGTTCCTGTCAGAGAAAGACTTGAACGCGGAGCTGGAGCACACTGCACGGGAATCCACTGGCGACGATAGTCGTTCCACGGGCAAGGAAGCCGGAGATAATACTGCCCGAGACGAGTTGGGGGAAACCGACGTTGCTGGCAATGCGTCAATTCGTGGTTGGGACTCATTTCGCGAGCGTTTCACGGGAAGTCGAGCAAAGGGACGTTCCAGTATACTTCCGGTGCTGGCTGAGGCGTTTCAGGAAAGGCCAGCTCATGTCCTCACACGGCGCGGCACAGTGAGCGGATGTGTCGATGCCAGTGAACAGGGCAACCTCGTGGGCGGCGAGCAGTGCATGAGTCGGCGCACCACCGCCACGGATGCGAACCATAGTGATCGGACGATTCCCGCGGTTGATGAGCCCGAGGATAAGCGGATGCCAGACATCGCGGTCTTGAGGGAGACTGCAAAAGTTGAACAGCATGACGCTGCTGATGAGAATGTTTCGAGATAATGAGGCATCGTCGGGAATCGTCGGGATCGGGTTGAAGCAGTGTAGAGGATATCCTTGTCTGTGTACTGTACTTCACCGCTGACTTACCTCTGTATAACCACGTGTTTTTGTGTATTATATCTGGATTTTCATGATGCGATGCCAGCGAAGCATAGACATCAAAGATCGCAGCTAATCAGGGATAGTTCATCTGTAAGAGACCGACAATAAATAACAGCGACTGCAAGACAAGCAAAGCAAGAGCACTATCGAGTCCCAACCCCCGCCCATTATACACTTCCATCCACCCAGATACTACCTCGCCTTCCCACCCACCACGCCCGCCCACTTCGGGGGGTATGCGCTCCGCTTCGCAGTCGGGCTCTTCGGCCCGTCCTCGACGCCTGTCTTGCGCTGCCACTGGTCGATCAGCGCCCGACGCCCTGGTATGGCTTTNCAGGTGATGGGGAGCGTGGAACCTCCTCCTGCGCATGGTGAGCTGGTGCGGGCGACGCGCTGCGGGCGAAGGTAGGCCGCGACGNCGTTTCCAGCGTCTTCTGCGGTGAGGGCGCAGGAGAGGCGCTGCGTGTGAACGCAGAGCGCGGCGATGTCGGGGAACTCGACCCATTCGGTTTTGTAGGGGATGCGTTTGTAGTTCAGGGCGTATCTGTCGGTGGGCGTGTCGGTGGTGTTAGGTCTGGGCCTGGGATCCGTGATCTATGGCGCGAGAGGTGCGCTTACCTTGTCTTCCATACGTTTGGTGAGAAGCACCAGTTGTTCATGCCGTGCAGGTCATACAGGATGAGAGGCTTGTTCGCCATCGTGGACGACCTGGACAAGTGGGTGGACTAGACAGTGCAGTAGTTGAGGCGTCTGTCCCACATGGAGTCCGAGCCCGGGAGACGCTCATCGCTCCCTTTGTTCCCTGGTTTCATGCGAGATTCAAGAACTTGGAAGTCAATTACCCCGCATTCCGTGGATTCCTGGACACCTATGGACCTACTCGTACACACGGTCTAAAGACCGGCGTTTGCCGACCACACCGTTCATAGCAGGTATCACTTATTTAAATACCTCCGTGCGAACACCTAATCAGCTATCTTCTCGTTCGAATTATCTCTTGGGTTCCGTCAAAAGCAGTCACGGTATTTGTCTCTTGTTCGCCATTGATCTCAACGGCGGAGCGAACGTCGGCGCTTCTGAATCTGATGCCCGTACTTCCATATTCTTCGATCGTCGCCAGAGGCTCCAAGCTTTCCTTTCGTGATCTTCACCATCAACACCATATGCGCCATGGCGGCACATGGACGAGAAGCGAACCCATATAAACCTTGACAGGCGGGAGGAGCTTCCAGCGCCTGCCTGGACCCCCCGCCTATCTGCCTATCGCAACGAGCAGCTAGGGATCATGGTCGACACGAAATCTTTCTCCGACACGGAAAAAAATCATGAAAAGGACCAGCAGGACGCCCAGGACGCAGATCATGTCTTTGGTGGCGTGAATGCGATCACGCAGGACGTATATGAGGAAGGTTCAATCGACCCCGTGTACCAGGCCAAGGCTAGGATACTGAATGATGCGCTGCAGGAAATTGGAATGGGGAAGTACCAGGTGCGCCTTGTGACCACCAGCGTTATAGGCTCATCTAACCTTTCACGCTCTAGTGGTATCTGTTTATTGTCGCGGGTTTTGGGTGGCTTTCGTATGTTCCGATCACTGGAAGACTTCGCAGTACTGACCGAAGTTTTGCAGAGATAACCTGTGGCCGGTGAGCGGTTTAGCCCCACTCGCTCAAAGTAGCGCCAGCTTCTGACAAAACGACAGATCGTGACAGGTCTTATCTTGTCGCCCGTCTTGAATGAGTTCAACTTTGAGGGGCCTTTCCTCAAGCTCGGTCAAAATATAGGCCTGCTCGTAGGAGCTGCCTTCTGGGGCGTCGCTTCTGATGTTTGGGGCCGCAAGTATGTGGCTCCGCTTCTCATCTATCTTCGGGACGCAAGATCCTGTCTAAATGCATGACTTCTAACGTCTCTCAACGTCCGCTGAATCCATCTTCAGATGGTGCTTCAACCTGACCCTCGGCATTACGGGTGTATTTGCCGTGGCAGCCGGTGGCTCTCCAAACTACATCGCATTGTGCTCGCTCGCCGCAGTATGGAGCATCGGCGTCGGCGGAAACCTTCCCGTCGACTCTGCCGTCTTTTTGGGTATGTAAACTGGGCATCGCGTTGCATGTGCATGACGTGACGCGTTTCTTTCAGAATTCGTCCCTGCGTCTCATCAGTACCTGCTCACGGTCTTGTCGGTATGGTGGGCCCTGGGCCAGCTTCTCGGAAGTCTTGTAAGCCGACCTATTGTCAGTCACACTGCCGCCGCCGCTCACCGTCATCCAGGTCGCGTGGCCGCTCATCGCGAACTACTCCTGCCCAACGACTGTCCCGCCCTCGCCCTGCCCCAAGTCCTCCAATCAAGGATGGCGGTACTTCCTCTATGCCATGGGCGGACTCATGCTCTTTCTGTTTGTGATTCGCTTCTTCGTCTTCCACCTGTACGAGAGCCCGAAGTACCTCATGGGCCGCGGGCGTGACGCCGAGGCGGTCGAGATTGTGCACAGGGTCGCAGAGTATAATGGGAGGCGCAGTGGGCTCACGCTGGAGATGCTGCAGGAGGTGGACGAGCGGTTTGTGGGTGAGGGCGTCGTCGACGAGGAGAAGGCCGAAAAGGTGATGGATACATCTGCAAGAGGCGCGTTGGTGAGGACGTTGAGGGAGTTTGGGTGGGATCATATAACGCCGCTATTCAGGACCAAGAAGCTGGCATATTCGACAAGCTTGCTCATCGTGCTTTGGGGTGGGCATCACCATAGAAGACGTGGTATCGAAAGCTGACTTTTTGGTGCAGCTCTCATCGGGCTTGCATTCCCTCTGTAAGTTATACAGCGTCAGTCGGCGAAGCAGCAGACTGACCCCAAGGGTTCCGCAGATACAACAGCTTCGTGACCTACTTGTGAGACTCTACGGTACTTGATGACGAGGCGGACAGCTAACGAGGCATCGCAGCCTCCAAATCCGTGGAGCTGATTTCGGCGATGGATCGGTATATATCACCTACCGCAACGTACGTTACCCCGTCCTTCCCGGCGAAACGCGCACTAAGAGCCACCTGCAGCAGGTCATTCTTAGCGTCATTGGCGTGCCCGGTGCGCTCTTGGCCGGCTGCGCTGTAGAAATTCCCTACCTCGGCCGACGTGGATCGCTCGCGATCTCCACCAGTACGCCCTAACCGTCCATCGGCTGCGTCGTGCCTGACACCCGCACAGTCCTCACCGGCGTCTTCCTCTTCGCGTCCACGACGGCACGCACGTCCGATGCGCTGCTCGGGTGGAACTGCGGCTACAGCTTCACGAGCAACATCATGTACGGCATCCTCTATGCGCTCTCGCCCGAGCTCTTCCCGACGCGCGACCGCGGGACGGGCAATGCGCTCGTCGCGAGCGCGAACCGCATCTTCGGCATCATGGTGCGTCACACTGGTCTCCTTTTTGTGCCACCACTGATGCAGACGTCTCGGGGCGGTAGGCGCCCATCATCGCGCTGTACGCGAGCTTGACGTCGTCGGTACCGATATATATCTCTGGCGCACTGTTTATTGTGTCCGGCTTCATCGCGTTGTTGCTTCCCTTCGAGCCGCGGGGCAAGGCGTCACTGTAGAGTGAGTGCCTTGGAGCGTCGAAGGATCGCGGTGCCGCATTTCTTGCTTCCCAGTCCCATACCCGTCGTCATTTGACACTAAAAAAGTCCCTATCATTGTTTTATGGCATGGATGGTGGTGGTGGCCGGTGTTCTTTTTTTTCGGTCGCCCGCATGGTGTGTCCTGGATCTGTCAGGATTTTGGAGCTTGTATTTACTTTATGGACGAACTTCTCTGACATGGCTGCCGTCATTGACAAGGACCACCTTGCAGTGAATCAAAGCGGTGCAGTTCGCGCCGGCAATGTGCGGCCCGGTACCAGTGCTGGCGGCTTGGCCAACATTCTTCTTGTTCTTACAGGTTCTTACCTTCTCTTCCAGTCATGCTATCTCCGTATTCTTAGCCTCATTTCCTCCATTCATGACCGACGTACAAAGCCCGAAGCATGCCATACACCTCTTCGACGCAGCGGTGGGTTTGTATGCCCGGTGAAAACGGTGATTCCACGCGTAGCTGCTCGGGCGTCTGAGATATTGATTATATTGCATCTGTCATTTTCAGGTCCAAGCTTCAAAACGAGGAGGACGCCCCTTGGGTCCCCTCTATGGCAGCCTCGACAGGAAGTCCTCTGCCTCGCAATTGAAAATGGACAGGGATGGAAACAGGAAACTGCTGCATTCATTCATTCCGTGCAACTCCCATCATGACCTAATGCAACATGGCCGCTCTGCGCTTCGTGTAATGCTCCGAGCTTTCGTAAGTCTAAGCTCGTATAAAGCCTCGTGAGCATTTCGTCATGGATGCTCTGCATAATATCCCTGTCTGCCCTCGTTTTTCAATCCTTGAGCACACTTCCGTTTGGCATAGCCAGCCATACTACGTCTATCTTGCCGTGTCCTTCACAGACGCGCCTTCTTTCCTCCGCGGTTTACCAGATATAGAATCACCATGGCCCCTGCAGCGTTGAGCCCTACCGCCCAGGCCAGCTCGCACAGCCCTCAAGATATCAAGACGAAGGCCCAGCAGCAGACTTCCCGGCAGCGCTTTGTCGATACATGGACGATCATCCGCAATGAGCTTCTCGATGCGTTCAAGGCGCAGGGCGTGCCGCCAGAGGCCGTGGAGTGGTACAAAAGTGTAAGTCTTGATTAATTTGGGCGATCGCAGGCGTGATGGGCATCCAGTCTGCTCCACTAAGGCATAATCGCCTTCATTTCGGATCTACGCGCTCGTCGCTTTCATGCATTGCTGGGTATCATGTTGTCCATTCGGCCCTATTCGGTTGCGCTCCAAGCTTATCTATCCATCCTTGCCTTATTCCGAGCATGGATCCTCTTCGCTCTATCTCCTCGTCTTCCGTTTCTACCTCCGAGAGGAGCGCGATCTGACAAATCTTCGTGACGACAGTCTCTAGACTACAATGTTCCAGGCGGAAAGCTCAATCGCGGCCTGAGCGTCGTTGATTCCGTGGAGATCTTCAAAGGCCGGCCGCTGACAGATGACGAATACCTCAAGGCAGCAATCCTTGGCTGGGGCGTCGAGTTGGTGCGTCTGCAGCTTGGCGTGTTCCTGTGCTTCTTCCGCGCGCTCCGTGCTCATTCGGCGTGACGAACAGCTGCAGGCCTACTTCCTGGTTACGGATGACCTCATGGATGGCTCGATAACGCGCCGGGGACAGCCTTGCTGGTATCGCGTCCCGAAGGTCGGGAACATCGCAGTCAATGATGGCGGGATGCTCAAGAGCTGCATCTTTGTGCTCGTCAAGAACCATTTCAAGCGCGAGCCGTATTATGTGGACTTGCTGGAGTTGTATCAGGATGTCAGTTTTGCTCTAGTCTGTCGAAGCCTATCAATGCTGATGGCTTCCGCGCTAGATGGCGTACATTACGGAGACTGGACAGCTGGTGGACCTGATCACCGCACCAGAGGACAACGTCGACCTGTCAAAATTCTCCCTCAATCAGTATGTCTGTGCCTGATAGGGCCGCACGTTCTCTGACTGACCTTCCTTGCCAAAAGCTACAAAACGATTGTCACCTTCAAGACTGCATTCTACTCCTTCTACCTCCCCGTCGCGCTCGCCATGACGATGTGCCGCATGCCCGTCCGTGTAGAGCAGACCACGCCATACCAGATCGCACTTGACATCCTCATCCCGCTCGGCGAGTATTTCCAGATACAGGACGACTTCCTCGACTTCGCAGGCACGCCGGAGCAAATCGGCAAAATCGGCACGGACATCGTCGACAACAAGTGCTCGTGGTGCGTCAACACCACCCTTGCGGTCGCCTCGCCCGCGCAGCGCGCAGTGCTCAACGCGAACTACGGACGCAAGGACGCGGCGTGCGAAGCGCGGGTGAAGGCTGTGTTCGAGGAGGTTGGGTTACGGGAGAAGTACGAGGCGTATGAGCGGGAGGCCTACGAGCAGCTGAGCGCGATGATCGACGAGGTGCCAGAGGTGGAGAGTGTGGATGGGGGCGCAGTGCTGAGGAAGGAGGCGTTCCGAGCGTTCTTGGAGAAGGTTTACAAGAGGTCGAAGTGAATGCTTACGGGCGTTCGTGTCGCTTCAGTCGTACCTTGTAGCACTGCATGCATTGTATTATTTATCTCCGATGGACAATAAACTGTACAATATACAGAAGCAAGTGTTAGGTTGAGATATAAGTAATCAGTACTTGGGAGGTCAGTACCGTCGGTCGCAGAGTCGACGTCCTCACAAGCTGAAGGAAGGAACCCGGGGTCGGCGGCAAACGCCGGAGTTACTTCTACAGTTCGATCTGCGATCCTGCTCTGAGCCCCAGTGGCTGCTCCGCCGCTCACCGTCAACCATCTGTCAATCTCGACTCGAACATCTCGCAACGCTGCCATGACTGATGGTGTGTTGATGATGTCAAGGCTTACGACGACCACGGCAATTGGCCGAGAGGACAACGCTATGCTGGCCCTGTGATTGTGACGTTCAGCAACGTTCGTCGGTCTCCAACCGTATGCAAGTGGTCCCTTCAAATTGAATCGAGTCAGTTGTATGGTATGATCCTTTGCACGGAGATTTCTTAGCGAGACGAGAGCTATCACAAGTGTGCGATCAGAAAACGTGGGTCAGCGCAGAGCGGGGTTAGCGTACACAGGTTTGACATACTCAAACCACGACGCAGCCCAGCGCCGTGAAACCTGTGGTGGGTTCCAAGTAAAGCTAACAACATACCAGACTGATACTGCATAGATCAACTTTGCTCGTCATGCATCATGCGATGAATGGTCGCATCTTTGGACGGTCAGTGTGTCCAATACTTAAGCAGCGGGCAAGACGACCATCTTTTCTCGCATCTCACCTTCACTACAAGCAGGCTTGTTCCTTTTCCCTTTTTCTTGGCAGATTTCACGATGTGTGGCGAGGAGTTCTATAGGGTGCGTCCTCATATTTTTCTTGTGACTTAGTGACTGAACGCAGCACCCGCATTACACAGGGCCAGATAGCCGCTCTATGGGTAAGAACGCGGCATAATAATGAAGTTTTGGCTTAATCGTTATTTGACGCAGACGCAGACACTTCTCTTCGGTCAGTACTGCTTACCACGGCTTGCAATATGACGTCTCACCCGCTGCAAAGGATTTTACGTGGCCTTGTTTGCTGGATCAATACATGTCCTCTCGAGAACCAAGACCGACAACACGTACTACTTGGGGACGTCTATCCCATGTTCGCGTGTGCGCTGCGCTTCTGATCCTGAATTTCATTCAAGTCCTCTTGACGCCCGACTTCGTCGCCGGCTCGCAATGTGTCGGTAGCATCTGCTCTTCATGTAACTCCGGGCAGGGTATCAGTGATCGGGTGAATGAGGAGATCATCCAGACCTTCTTTAATTTTCTTGTCGACTTCGTTTTCGCGGTTAATCAGTGCGTCACAAGAGTCTTCCTCAATCTCGCCGTGGTTATTAATAAGCCTGACACACAGGTTTGTCGCCGACTCGCTGCTGGTAAGTCGTTGGACTCTTGTCGAATATTCAACTCTTTGATAGTTCACCAGATATACCGATGCTACGTCATCTGGGAAGGCAAAAAATGGATTGCTGTCACCCCTGCAATTATCTTACTTGCGAATACTGGTGCGTAGAATCTGTTGCACGTTGATGAATTCTGACCTTGGGATCGAAGGCGTCACATTCGCCCAGGGGTACTGTGACATCACTCTGTACTACATACGGAGTACTACCTCTGCAAGTGAACAGACTCCGCCTGCGAAGTTCCTGGAAATCAGCGCACTAGATGAAAATTTGTCCTTAGCAACGATCCCACTTAGTCTGGCGACAAATATCATAGCCACTGCTCTTATCGGTATGTTGCCTTATCCTTGGGAGATTCTGGGAATCAATTCACATGGTCCAACATCGTATAGCTGGACATATCTGGTGGATGGCTAGAAAGGTAGAGGGAACGCTGGGCGCTGCCGCTGGGAGGAAGTATCGTTCCGCGGTCATCATGATGTACGGATATGCTTCTTCTTTGTCAGGTGAATATACACTAATCCATAAAATAGTGTCGAGTCTGGCGCTATCTGGTCCACGTCAATCGTAATCTGGCTTATTACTTATTTCATGGCTCCAAACTACCACGTATGCCATCACACTGAGGATAATGGGCATCGCTGATATCAGTTGCATTGTTTCAGAGCATTCCTGGCTTCGCTATGCAGCAACTGATGGTAAATAGCCATTCAACTACTTTTTATAGATTGACTGACACAATAAAATTTCTCCTGTCCAGGGTATTGCTCCGACGTTCATCATTGTCCGTGTCGGCCTCGGCCAGAGTGTCGAGGCAACGGGCTCAGGCTCTCAGGGAACGCGATCTGCGGATCTGTTCAGCAGCGTCGAGGCGAAGCCAAAATGGGCAGAGACGTGGTAACACCAATACGGCAGATCTTGATCAGTTCATGCCAGACCGTCCAGACAAGTGGATACGATTCTGCGGAGCTCCCGTATAACGATGTGGTTGCTCTTGGTTCTATCTTGTTCTCATGCGTTTGTAATGTGTGGCGATCATGAGTTGCAGATTCGTTGCTCAAAGCATAGCCCGTTGAATCAACAAGTGCGCATGAGCTTCCTCAATTAACTCAGCAGGACAAAAGCTGCCGTTTTCTGCTTCAGAAGTGGGTCTTCTCATGAGAACCAGCGCGGCATCAATTACGCTGCAAGGTGCTATATCCTGACAACACGACTCGCTTACAATCGTCTTGTTTCAAAGTCAGCCCGAAGCAACGACTTGATCCCTGTATAGCAATGGTGTGTTGTTCTTTTTGAAGCTCTCTGACAGACGATGTCCCTGACATCGGATTGCAGATCCTCGCCATGGCGACTTTTGTTATCTGACCCTCGTGTCCATATCGAGTAGGAACGCGTTGTATTTCTCTGTGGACACATGTTGGACACATGTTTTGCGCGTGTTCGGAGGTTCTGTCCACTCGCCTTATCTGGAAATTATGCGCGCTACAGGGCTCACAGAATTAGGCTATCGGTCGCACGGGACATTGTAAGTTCTCCAAAGAGTCATCAGAGCCTATTCATCAAGAAATTCTAATTAGGATCATTCGCAAATCTCATTGGTTGTGTGTTAAACCACCAATCAGAGCTACGAAGAATTAGTAGGATTTCTTGGCTGACAGACCCTTTTGTCGAACATTATCGAAGGCGACTAGATATGGCTTGATGATCTATCCGCAGAAGTATAAGGAGACGGCTTGAAACAGTTCAGACGCCCAGCTCGTTAGCCCCTTCTCCAACACTTCATCATTTTAATCGCCGAAATGCCTGAATACGACCCGCCTCAAGTGCAGAACATTAATGATCTGCCACCGGAAACGCTCCTCCATATCTTCTCAGAACTCAATCCTCGGGATATTTATCGGTGCTCCGTGGTACGTCCAATGTGCCTCCATTACACATTTTTCTTTGCTCTCAAGCTCGTCCCGACTAGATATGCAAACGATGGAATGACATGATTGAAGGGGACATGAGGTTACAAGAAATAATCAATGCCTCTGTGATGGGACTATCTCATGGTATGCCTGATTACTTACCGCTCTACAGAAAAGACCAGGCCTTGCTACGCTATTTCGATGCATGGACGTTCCTCGACTGGACGAACGATACTAGTGAGGCAAGAGTCGGAGACCCGGACTCGTCATGCACAGTGCTGTTCCGCGGCCATATGCTGGCGAGGAAGTTCGAAGGTGATCGGAACATCTACATCTACCGGGTGAGGACGTGCACCCGCCTCCGTCCCGCTTTCGACTGGGTTGTTAAGCCGAACATCGACTGTGATTCGTTCACCATGGACCCGCTGCAGTTCATACTGGTGCTCATGCGCACCACTGAAACGTACGTCATTACCACCCTGCTTTGATAATCTGCAGCTACTCATAATTGCTTCAGTACGCCCACGACGGCTGATCTAGAGGTGCATTTTCGTGACATATTCAAGGGTGACCACCTTTCGACTAGGACACCCATGGCTTCCGTAACAATCACAACGCTTCAGCAGCACAACATCAAATGTGAAGGACAAGTAGCTGGCCGGCATGTCGGTGTCCTGTGGTACGACGAAAACCATCGATACAATTGGGACATGACAAGCGTTGTTGTGTGGAACTGGTACACGGGCGACAAAGTATTGGTACGATGGTGCAGTTCCTTCTTCTCGTGGACTTGCTATTGACATATAACATGCTTCGTTAGCACATTATCGGCAGAGACATTTACTCCTTTTGCTTCCTTGACGAACTGCGCGTTCTCGTCGCCTCGACCAGATTTACAGGGGATGGTTCGACGGCCATGCTCGTATATGACCTCATGGAACATACGTCTGACCGAACGTATATGCCAAGGGAAGGTCGCGGAGGGAGCCACCGCTGTGCATTCCTCTACCGTCAAACCCGGATGTCACAGAGCTCTTCGTCCGCAATGACCCAAGCCGCATCCCCTCTCCTTTGCGGCTCTTCTCACCCCGTGACGAATGCCTCGATTCCATCGTCACGATATGTGCGTACAGCCATCCAAACGAAGAAGACGACGGCGCAGACGACGTGATCAAAATATTCGTACCTGCGTCCAAGCTAAGAGCGCGGCTCGCATCCTGGGCCCCTGGGGCGAGCATGCCCTGGGACACGTGGGGCGTCCCCGACACGCACGTCCGCACCACTGCGGGCCTTCCGGAGTCGGAGCAGCGGTACGACACCGTCGTCGGCATGCATGCCCTCGAGCTTGTCCCGCCCGAGCAGGACCAGCAGACTCCGCTCCGCGTCTTCGACTTCGACCACAGACGCTTGCTGCTGTTTGAAAAGGGATATCCTGAAGAGAATGTGGAACAGTATGATGCGACGGTCCGAATCACGCGCTCGTCCCACGTCGGGCCTGCCTGGAACGGCACCGAATTCACCACCTATCTGCCGCTGGTCGAGAGCTCGGTCGCGATTTCTCCGAAGCTGTGGTTTCTGGAGCGGCTCGTCGACGACGAGGCCCTTATTTTCTTCAACCTCGTGAGTGTCTGTTTATCGTGAGAAACGCGCACAGTGCGCTGACGAGCCTCTCGATGTAGGACAAACCAGACCGCATCGAACATATCAAGATCATGTGCGGATTTCGAAGATTCCCGCCTGAGATTCTGGAGCATACAAGGCAACAGCTTGGTCCGGAGACATACGCCCTGCACTTCGGTCCCCGATCCTAGGCGGGTCAATGACCCGGTCCGCGTGTCCAATCAGCAATATCTCTATACTAGAACACGAATTCATACCACTCTCGCTCCTTCACATAGCCGCGACATCAGATAGATGGACTGATGCTATATTCTCGACAATCCTTATTCGACACCCACTCGTTCTTTGTAGTAGTTTCTCCGACCGGCATACCGGCGTACACTCATTATATCCACCATGTATTCTGCTATCGTCCGGCATGAATTCCCTCCACATCGGGATGCCTAGGCGTCTGAATCAAGTAGTGCGAGTGCCGCAGCCGACCGCGGCTTGATATCACACGCGAAGGGCTCCAGGTGACTACAAACCCCGATTTCAGAACAGGTATGAAAGAAAAGGCCGCCAAACGCACCTGACGGTAGACCCCCTCCACCCTATATGAGGCTCGATCTCCTGCCCCGTCTCATCCTTGCGTTTCGAAATCGTGAACATGGACAGAATCGAGGATACAGAGAGTAGTATCGACGTCTCGGCGAAGTGTGCGCCTGCGAACCATCAATTGAGACAGAAGACCACGAAGCAAATGCGGATCTGCGCACCGGGACACACCCGCCGCCCAAAGCCAAAGGCGAACTTGCGCGGATCGGGCTGGTCGCTGTATTTCTCGTCGAGGAACCGCTCGGGGTTGAACTTCTCGGGATCGGGAAAGGTCTCGGGGTCGTGCATGATTGCCCTAACAATGGGTGGTGAGGGGAAGGGCTGGAGATGAAGATGCAGGAGCATACCATATGTTCGCGATGATTGTTGTTCCGCGGGGAATGAAGTACCCCATGTAGCTGTCATCCTTGGTGACGCGATGTTGCAGACCTGGACGTTGATGATGAGTTCATGAGGACTGAACAAAAGAAAGGGCATGAAATACCCAGAGGAGCGACGGGAGCCCACCGAAGGATCTCCTTGATGAGCGCTGCGACATACGGCAGGCGCGTCGGATCGATGTCCTCGAGCTTGGGAAGCTGATCGTTTCCCAGTACCGCGTCGACTTCGCACGCGCGTGCGCTTGAATGTCGGGATAGAGGGCCATGACAAGGAAGAAGGTCGTCATGGCAGAGACGGTCTAACAAACCTATTTTAGTGACTGGAAAATACAAGGCAGAAGAGGAAGTCGCACCGTATCGGCACCGCCGGTATACAGAGCGCTGCTGCACCACTTGACAATGTCGGCCTCTTCCTCGTCGACCTTGTGCCCGTCCTCGGGACGGAGTAATCGCGAGACAAACGATTCAGTGTTCGTACCAGCATTCTATGCCATTTTTAGTCCAAGCGCTAAGAAATGAAACAAATAAACGTACCATCTGCTCCTTCGTCCATTCATAGGGTACGTCGTCAACCTTTCGCATTTCCTCTCCGATCATTCTGGCGAAGCCCTTAAACCCAGCACCAGGAACCCATTCAGGGACAAACCGCACTGTGAACAGGCAACAAATTGTGAGAGTTATTATAACTTTTCACAGCAAAAGTCAAACGAAACAACGTACACCACGGGAGAGAATCGACGAGGAACCTCCCCGGCCTCGAGAGCTTTGTGGTGAGCTCGAAGCCGCGCCGTATGAGCTCGACAAAATAATCGTCATCGGACTCAACTGTCCAGCCGTACGTCACTTTCAAGATCACTGCGCCCGCGTTCCGGCGGATGTGCGGTATGAATTCTCCCGGCGCGTCGCGCAGGCTGCGCAGGAACACCTTCACCTCGTTCTCGACGAGCTCGGCGTACGACGCCGTCGCGCGTGGGTTGAGCCCCGTGTTGAGCAGCTTGCGGTACTTGCGGAAGCGTGGGTTCATGGACGACATCGCGAAGACGGTCTGACGGCCGATGAGCTCCTTGGAGAACACGCTCACCGGGCGGTCGGAGTAGATGTGCGAGCGGCCTTCGAGCAAGTCTAGCGCGGCGGGTGCACTGTTAATGACGATCTGCCGGCGGCCATAGTAACGGACAGTGAAGATCGGGCCTGATCATAGTTCAGTCTTTCATGAAATGATAAGAGGCGAAGAAAGAGGGTACGTGCCGTATTCTTTCGCCCATGATGCGTATGTCAGCCAGAGGTGACCAGGAGGGACCTGGTGCACGTTTCCTGAAATCAAGTTCTGCGGCGGTCCGGGTGGAAGCCGGTGGTGGGAACGAATGGATAGAACGATTCCTCGAACAGCCAAGGTTACAGCCAAGAGGGCGAAGAAGAGTAGTAGAGTCGAGTACGAATCCATCCCGGCTCAGTCGTATGAGCTGTGGAGGTAGGAACTGTTGGGAGCTTAAGGTCCTAGGTGTCTCGGTCTTCTTGTATGAAAGCTGATCCCGGCGTTGTTCGACCACGCCGACTCGGAGCTTCTATGACTCGCGGAACGAATATGTGATACCTGGGAAGGAACGTACCTCGGTGGGGGCTCGGTCAATGGGTACCCGGGCTTGCCTCTTCGGCCACCAAACCAGTGGTCCGGCCGGCCAATGGACAGAAGCGCACACTGTCTCTGATATGGCTGCGGCGCAGCGCCTTCCATCGGTGACGACTTACCCACATATCTAACCTTTGGAGATTCCGACGGGATGTTTCAGATCCTGCGGGTAAAGGCGCCGTGTCTCCTGTGCAATATCAAAGACATGAGAACTGCAGCACGAAGGTCGGACGTGATCAGACGTGGCCGTTTCGTCTTGTGCGTGTAGTACCGGTGCGTAATGATCAAATGACCTTGCATTCTGCGGTGCGACTTGCCGAAACTTTGCCCATCTGACCCATCTTGATCAACAAATACTTCACCACGCACGCGATGTGCAGCAGCCTCTCGGCCAACAGGGAAGCAAAGCAGTCAGTTAAAGCTAGTAGCGACGTTGAACCCCCAACGAACGTTCCTGCAAGCCAGCAAAGACATGTCAACGACAGATGAGTGATCCGGCTGGACCCGATGCGCGCCGTTTATAACTTAGGCGCCGTTGCTGACGCGGTGGTGGGCGCAGGCCCCGGGAAGCTCCACCAGAGGTTGCCCCGCCAAAATGCCCGAATCATATCGGCCAGAAATATGACAACTTTTGGTGGTCAAAGATGTTATCTCGGGGCAGGGTAGTCACATTGTCACAGTTCGTCACGATTCTTTTCCTTGTCAGATCCCGCCGCAATTGCTCCTGAAGCCGGTTTTTGACCAGATAACATACATGACTCATCATTAATGACAGATTGATCCGAGGAAAGTCCGAGACTTCTGCCCACTGGTCCCCAGGACGGCTGGCACAAAACATTTGTAAACAAACGCCACAGAGGCCGGTCGGTCCCAATTTGGGTGAGCGACCGGTGGACACGGGACGTGTGACGGGCTTGCCACTCTGTGCAGTGAGACTCAGAGGCAGCGAGCTGCTTTCTCGCGTCTGACAAGTTCAGAGTCACTGAGTGTTTCTGATGTCGAGCACGCAATATGTGTGGAATAGCTCTGCCTGAGATTCCTCATCCTCCCCAGTCTCTCCACAGAGCCCCACCATAAGATGAGAAATCAAATGGGTCGTCCCCATAAACGGCAAGCCGATCCACAGTCATGGCCTGAAAATGGAGAGGAGGATCGCCCGGAGGAACTGCACCAACACCCTGTTGTACACCCAACCTCCAACTGTGGATCCAATCACAGAAGCGAGCCCACAGTACCTCCTCCCCCACGACCAAGTCATCTCGAGAGGTCTCAATGCGATAAAAAACAGCTACCAGTACCATTAACATTGGATCAAGTAGCAAAGATCAGTACTCACATTCTTGACCAACAAAATCCCGAGTATCCACAGGACGCAGGTTCAACGTGGTGACTGGCAGCGCCGCTTCAGAAAGCGTCCACGTCACGTGACGCTCCCGCGCGCAAAACGCGTTCGAAATGTGGTAGACGGTGGGTGCACATGGAATAACTACGACTACAGTCCACAGAAAAATAATGTAAACTCAATGTAGCTTGATAACGAACATAGCTAGATGTATGCAAAATAATAGGCTGTGAAGCGAAGTAGTAATGAGTGAATTAAAATATTACTCTAAGCCTCTTCATCAGTCACCAAGGACTCTTCTGCTTCGGAAATAGCAAGGTCTTCAGGAGGCTCTACAGTCTGAGATTGTTGAATAACATCTCCAGAGACCGATAGCATCACTTTCTGGTCATCAGTACGCCTCTGAAGCAGCTGTACTAATGCCAGGAGCCTGCCCTCCTTCCCTACTCCGGGCTTCGTAAGGCCGGTCGGAACTTGCACGATATGCTTCCTAGATGGGGCATGAAGCCACGGAAGCATTTCCTTGATGTCTCCGTCGCGACGCTCTGCTGTCCAGTAAGCAGGATCCAGGTTGGGGGTGTAACTACTACGCACTGAGCTTCTCAGCACGCGCAACCTTGTTCGTCTCGGTCTTCCTTCGCCTCTCCTTGTTTCTCACAACTCGTTCTCGCTGCTCCTGAACGTGTCGGGCATGTTGCGCACGTGTCGCGCTGCGCTATCTTGAAGCCGGGCCTCCCGAGTGAGGAATTGGTCGAGGGCAGGTGTGTTGTTACGGGCCAGCCATTCATCGGTATGGTTGTCCTTGTGCATCGTTTTGGCATTCCATACGTCGAGTGACAGGCTCAGCGCCTTGCATTTCGCTGTCACCCACTTGCCGAGGCGACCTTCATTGTGGTCGTTCGTCGGTCGGACAAAAGCCGCCTCGCGCTCTCGAGGTGTTGCTTGGTCAATCCATCCGCCCGGAGCGAACTTGGGCAATTAATAAGAAGATAAATAAAATGTGCACAACGACACTTTTAAATGCATCGAAAGCACGTCAGAACAGAGTCGCGCAGGGATAAAGAGTGAATTAGAGGTCGGACGCGCCCTCGTTGAACGAGCGCGACGCGTTCAATGTGATTACGTAACACGTGTTTTGGACGCGTTTTGGGCAGCATTTGGGTGGGGGTAGGTCTGATCTGTAGATTTCCAGGAATATTAGCCCGTAAGCACCGTAAATCATGTTAAATCGATTTGAGTTCACTCTTTTGATCCAAAGCCTCAAAACTCGTCCGGAAGCACTTGCCCCTCCTCGAAATCAGCCGGATACACAAACACAAACACCGATTCACACGCAATGATCAAAACAAACTTCTTCAATCGATTTATAACGATTTAACATGACCAAGTAGAATTTTTCTCGCTGTCGTGGAAGCCCACAGAGTTACCTACCATCTGTCGGGGGCATCAAGGTGGATGTGGCGCGGACGGTTTCGGAGTTTGAAACCGTATGCATTGCCAGTCACCACTAAGGCAGAGTAGACGAATCCTCAACCATCGTGCCTCAGGATCGTTTAACGAATACCTATGTGATTACTGGAGTCTCGGAGAATAGTCAAACATCGGGAAGGGGATATACATCAGAGAATATTTCAAGGCCAAGATTTCTATTGAAAAAAAAGGATGAAATCAAGGTAAACACCGAACAAAGTCTTCTCACCTAGAGGAAACCAGTGATTTTCTCTCCCAGTCCCTCCTCCTCCTCCTTTTCCTACGACGATCTGGACTTTTTCAGTTCCTGCTTGACGGCATTAGACCTCAACCCCGGTTTACCAACCCGCACCACAATGCATATGTCTCCATACGCACACTCAAGCTCGGACTCGTTCCCATACGCCATGTACTCCGCCTTAACACGCGACAGCTTCGTGAGCTTCGTCACGTAATTCATCTGTTCATCCAGCCTAACCGCATACCCCGCGCCCATGATCACGATGCCCCTGTAGTGCTTTTGCAGCTCGCGGGCAAGACCTCCGAAGTCCTCGTTGACTTCCTTGACGTCGGGCACCTTTGGCACGAGGATACGGGTGGTCCCGTGCCATCTTCTTTTATTGGTGTATTGCAAGTAGAGCTTCGTGTCCAGGGACAGCTCGTTGGACACACGCCAGACGAAGGCGTCGCTGCCCTTGAGGAGCTTCGGGATGTGGCTGATAGTCTTCTTGATTGGGTAGACGTGACGAAGGCCAAAGACAAGGATACCGCCGTTTGGCAGGAACTCGGGGTTCTCCAAGAGGGCCTTGAACGCGTCTCTGAAGGTTGTTTCGTTGGGCGGAACGATCGATGAGATGCTAGGTGGGAGCGGCAGAGCTGACGCCGATCCCTCGACGTTGATGTCGGCGTAATAGAGATTGAAGGTCAGGGTGACGCGGTGGCCTTTGCAAACAGGCAAAACCTCGTGCTCGACATCGACTAAAGAAGGTGATGAATCCGATGGAAGGTGTCGGCTGTTCCGAGACGGCCTTTGCGGAGTCGAATGACCACTCCTCATCTTCATGGCGAAGGATGAGCTCGCCGCCTTCGTGGGGAGTCGGAAAGACGAGTACGAGAGAGCCGAACATGCTCTCGCTGCGAGGCGTGTCTTTGTGGGCCTTGAAAAATGAGCCCTCACCTAGATTCATTTTAACCCGTGGAACAAAGATGATAAAGAAGAACGAGACATACTGTATACGTTCAACTTGTACAACTCGACTTGGATGGGACGCGTCGAGTCGACGCCCTCCAGCAGATTTGCACGAACGATGTCCAGGAGCCCATTACGTTCCGGGACAATCGGCGTAGAGAAGCACGATGTGTCCATCTTGCCGGCCTTGCGATAGGTCTCGTCCAATACATCTTCATGGTTCAAGCCAAATGTAGCGCGATCGCACGCATCGCAGAGACGCTGCAGCTCATCGGGATCGGCATGCGCAAGGTCGATACGGCTGACGACAGCAACTCAGGTCAGAAAATTGGTGCTTTTAGAAGCAGAAGATACGATGAACGGACCGTGACTCTGAGTCTCCGCTAGCGCCATAGTAAACCACGAAGCTCTCGGGGGACAGAGGTAGGGTCCCGCTAGCATAGGGGGGCTGTTGGGCTTCGGCGGCGCCCGGGGAGGCGAGGGGGAAGCCTTCGGCTGTGAGCTCTGCTACGGTGGCTTCCCTTGTAGCGGATGAGCACGAATGCTGCGAGGAAGGAGACGATGGCTGTGGATCTCGGTGAGCGATGGAGAATCCCTCACGTAAAGTATTCGTGGGTCGTGGCGTACCGGCAAATACGTGAACAACGAGTGCGCCAACCAGGCCTGCATTGGAAGCAACGAGGGTGCGGCTTACAGGCCCGTCACCCGTGGGAGTGGTGCTACCTAGAAGTTGTGCTTCCGTAGCCGCAAAAAATGTCGTCTTCATTGATAAAGGACGCAAACAAATATCAGCATTGCAATTCACAATATTATGGAGAGGAGATCTGCTTTCCCTCGACCAACGAAAAAAGGGAGGCCGCGCCGGAACGCCGGAATTCATGAGGTGATTCCTCTGGCAGGTATACCGAATCCTGAAAAGGAAAGCGACAAACCGGGCGAGACCAGGACATCACACAAGAGCACACCGGCGGACAGATGCATGATAAAAAGCGTGAAAGTGATACGCACAATAAGTGAGATGAGTTGAAGCCTGTCCATCCAGCTCTGCACGAGCTCCTTCATGGCCTTCTTGCGAGCAGTGTCATCCTCCTTATCCTGGTCCTCCTGCGTCCCTGAAATATCCCATCATTCAGTCATGGCTTAACCAATCAAATGGACAGATACTCACGCCCTCTCACCGGCGCTCGAAACCTGATCTGCTCCCCATCGTCCTCCGCCTCGCCCATCTCCTCACCCTTCTTGAACGCTATGCCCTTTGTCGCAGGCGACTGTGCGCGGCTGATGGTGACTTCCACCTCATGGGCGTCGCCCCAGTGCCGCCGAATGCTCTCTGGGCTGTGGCTCGCACTCGAAATGTAGGGATGCGGCGTGCAAGTGGACGTGTCCGTAAGGATGCGCCGGTTCGGCGGGCGCTGGGCCTCGGTGTACATTATACTTGAGATGCTTGGTCTACGCGAGGTGAAGTCTGGAAAGTGGATAGGCATGGGTCAAAAGTTGCCAGCGATGCAAGGAGAAAAAGAAATAGCTCACATCGCGACATGATGATGGGTATCTTGGGTCGATGGTCTTGCAATGATTATGATGGCTGCAGTAGATGATTCCGTCAGACGTGGATACGTTAGATCGTACAAAGCCTGGGCGCTGGAAAGTTGGGGTATCTTATGGGTGTCCGACCAAACCCAGGAGCTGCCAATATATACAGGTGCGATGGTGGTGTGCACAGCGACCTGATACCTAATAGCTGCGCGCCCCAGCCCCAAGGCGTGCTTCGCTGCTTCAGGCCGCCTTCGCGCTGGTGACACTGTGGAGAGGTGGGCGATGTGGCAGGCGCTTGTCTTGGTCCACAAATGTCATGAGGGCTTCCCGCGCAGTGATGCCGAGGAATCATTTATGGCGCCTGTGACAGAAGCGTCGGCGAACTACTCAATGGGACACCGAAAGTGGAGGCCGGGTGTTTGCTTGAGATCTCCGGCCTGATGCTCCATTAAAGACTGGAGCCCTGGAGGATGGTTGGGCGGATCGCTCGACGTAACCATGCGCGTCGGTGATGATTGGAAAGGATGCATGCTGCGAATCTGGAAATCCTGAAAATCAGAGTATTCGCTTTTAGATCTGGATTCGAGGAACCTGCACTGCTGTCAGACGAGCAGGCGCATCCCGGTTGAGTGCAAGTGTCGCAAAGTTCAAAGTCAAAGCTCAGAAGTGGGCGCTTGTGGGTGCGAAATGAAAAGTTGCGGCCCGAGCGGTCCACGAGCGCTTGCGGACGTGTCGCGATGCCCGAGGTCTCGCCGCCTCGGAATCTTCATTCTCGACAGCGTCGGGACTCGAGAGCACGTCGCCAAAGCGCATCACAGAAGTCGACGTGAGTCTGACGAAGTCCTGTCATAATTCTAGGCTGATTTATGCTCTTTTATTTGAATATCAGCTCCAGCCTGATCCAGGAGCTCACTGCCGGCCGATTGCTTTACAATCCTCCTGTCATCTGCACAAGGATCGCAACATACCTGCCAACTGTCGGAGTGCCGCGATTGACGGCTTGAAACTACTCTGAAACGTGCACGTCGACTGACGGACTGGTCGCTTTTGGTCTTCACCATGCATCGACTCTCACTCTCTGCCGTGCGCCGACCGTCCTTCCTTTACTCGTCTTCGACGAAAGCATGGCACCGCATCGTACCGCACCAGGCGCGCCATGGCATGCCATATCCCATTGCCCTCATCTCTACGCACGCCGCCAACCTGCGACGCAGATCTAGCCATCCGCCAGCGCGCCTTCTCTCCACCTCTGCTGAATCCCTCCCGGCTTCCACCTCGTCACCCAGCTCGCAACCCGACGCGGACCCGCTCCTGATCTACACTGGACCCCTTACGCCGACCTTCAAGCGCCTGAAGATCTTCTCCCTCTCCTCGCTTGGGCTCTCCTTCGTCCTCTCGCCCTTCATCTTCATCATCGAGTCCTCCCTCCCGCTCACCGCGCGCCTCGGCCTCGCCAGCAT
>SFCI01000223.1:0-29432 GCA_004681135.1 Hericium alpestre | reverse complement strand
GTTGGCTGCATGCCTATACTTACTTCAAAAGCCCGGGCTTTCAGGCTGGGCTTGGGCTTTGAGAGAGTGAAGCCTGAGCCCAAAGCCCAGGCTTCACACTGTAGTGGGCCGGGCTGGGCCGGGCTTATTTGGGCCGGGCTTGGGCAGGCTTGGGCTTTCGAGCCCGGCCTGGCAAAACACTATCCCTGACAGGACCAGGAACTGGCAGCACATAGGGATTCAAACTCCAAAACCATCTGTGCCACACCCCCCTCAACGCTCGAGAAATAGAAACTCAAACTCAAGCCAAGTTATCACATCAGCAGCGGGTCCAGCAGGGTCACGTGATGGTGTCACATCACCGCATCACCGTGCGACATGCTCCTCCTCGTTGTTACCCTTTACCCTACACCCTCAGCATCGTTTCGCCAAGCACCCAGGAATGCGATGCTCGGGGCCTTACCTCATGGCAACAGACTATTTTTGCAACGGGCTGTTCCATGATGCAGAAAGCCGAGGACACGCTACGTGATGCCATTAAAATGTGTCAGTTGGCGGGTTGGTCGGGTTTCAATGCGGAGTACTACAGGAGCCAAAGCCTGCAAGACCAGGATGATGGACAATCGGCTCCACTCAGTTTTGCAGCTGAAGACAAGACAATACAAATTTCGATGTCGCCACCACTTCTGTTGCAAGGCGAGCAGGAACCAGGGCCGTTGGTACGGAAAACCCGAGTGCTTGGCACCTTTGAGCGTCAAACAAAGAGTAAGCGCATTCAGTCGTACAGCATTCGGTAAGCATGCAGCACGCAGTAGAGTAAACTCATACATCACAGAATACAATACATTTTTTTTTTCCTTTGCTCAACTCGAAGAAGGCCGCGTGCAGTGCCACAAAGGCTGCGCACAGCGCGGGGGGGTTTGGGGGGGGAACACCCCAACGGGGGTCCAGGAGGGGACCCCCTGGTTGCTGCGGCCGACGTCGCAAACATTCCATGAAAAAAAAAACTAAGATTGCAACGTGTCTACGTACAATACTATCGATGGTATGTGCTACACGAGGCTACACGCCGACTGCGACGTGCAACACCGACTTATACGACGCAGCCATAGACGCAGGGATTATGTCATCCCGCCTTCCCTTTACGGCCTAACTTGGCTTGAGTTTGGTCTCCCAGGGCAGGTACCTATAAACAAGCATGTGAGAACTGTGGGGAACTCGAAGAACAACTTGCCACTGCAGAGACGTGAAACTGGGCTTTGCACGAAGAAATAGAACATCTAAAAGAGGAGGCCAAGATGTTTCGCGATGGTTATCTTCGGATCTCAGAGAGAGTGGATACTGACCAAGGTGAATGTCGTGAATTGCGTCATCATGTCCGTACTCGAGTGCCACTGCCGGCAGCGGAGCCCTTGCTCGGGAGCAAGTTCTGGAATGTTCTGTCGATCGTAATGACAAAGATATGTGCTTGCGTATCTCTGGACTTGTACCAGACCATCATGACAACTTCTCTCGACCAAGAACTCTTTGATTTGCATCTGCGTCTGGACGAGTTTTACAACAGTGAGGAAGGTAGTCGGGCAATTCGTAGTGGTGTTTGTCCTTCTGATTTCTTAGTAAGTCGGAAATATTACGAAGACTAAATTTATTTATGAATATATGATAGATGACTCTGAACTTTCAAACTGTATGAGTTATGGTGGAGATCCAAGGAAGGGGACGAAACTATGTACATGTATTTCGAGTTGGGTGCGTTATTTTTTTTTTTTAAGGAGAAGATAGTATGCAATGATATTTTACCATTTTCTTTCTTTTTCTTTGATTTTTGTTAGGGGTTGAGAGGAGAGTCGTGAGTTAAATCGTGAAAGAGGCGAGTTGAGTAATCGAAGGGGCAAGTTGAATCGTAGTGAGTTGAATCGGTGGAGAGTCGTGAGTTAAATTGTGAAAGAGACGGGTTGAGTAATCGAAGGGACGAGTTGAATCATGGCGAGATTGAATCACGTAGAGATGTGTATGATTCTGTAGTAGAACTTGTCAGAGTAGTCGAAGGATGAAGAGAAATTTTTGACTTTACAGGAAATTCTGTTTAAGCACGAGCTCGCTTGCTACTGGAGCTGGCCTCGCTGGGCCTGCCGGAAGCAGTTAGGTCGGGAAAGTCAACAGATCGTTTGAGGGGGGCCTTCGATGGCGTGGGAGGTTTTTTCAGGATGATGATGTATCGAATATCAGCATAGAAATCATTGACAGATTTTCCCGACATGAATTCATGAGTGATCGAGATGCCGACTTTGACCACAGCGCCTCGAAGTTTCTCGGAATATTGAGGATTGTTGGGCAAAAGACGAGTTCTGTCATGGTAGAAGATAGGGATCAGATTGCCGAAGTAATGGGTAGTGCGATGATTGTCTTCATTGTTGTGCCAGATAAGGGAATTAAGTTCATTCTGGGCCTTTGTAGTGCCGCACGCCCAGTTCGCCATAAGTAGACCCTTGTCTTTTTTGGCTAAAAAAGAATGAGCACATTATCATTGGTGAGAATAAGTACAGACCTAAGGCTTCGGTGCACGCCTTGTATGTGTCATAATCAACAGCCTAGGAAATGATAAAAATGAGATATGGTATCAGTTTCGCGAAGTACAGACTAACGTCAAAGACGGAGTGACGGATGCGGAGACCCTGAGATTGGGTGATGAGGCTGTTCCAGATTTCTGCCTGCTTTGTACGATGGTCTTGCATGAGACGCGAAACTGTATCGAGGACTTTCTGCCAGTGGTTCAGTTGCAAAGGTGCCGGAGTGACAACCTGGCAGGAAGCTTTGGATTGTTGCAAGTCGCCAAATTTCCCTGTCCACCCGCCATTGGGATCCATCCAGAATGCTTCGTCTGCTGAGATTTTTCTGATGATTTGAAGGATGGCTTCCTCGCTCGGCTCTTCTTCCTCGCTATCTTCATTTCCTGATTTAAGAACAAGACGCTCGACTCGGCCTTCCTCATGCCATTTCACATGTTCCATGAGGTTGTCCGAACCTAAGAAGAGATCGAATAGTTCGAGGGCTGTTATTTCAGAGTTGACAATTTGCTGGGCTGGCATGGGAATCTGTGGCGTCTGGGAAGGTGACCACTTGGTCGGGGTCGTAGGATTTTCGTGCTGTATAGTTGTGAGCATGATAGAACAGGGGAGTGTCAATGAATGATAGGACGAGCGTACCGGTGTGTTGGAAGGAGAGTTGGACATGATGGTTCGAAAGTGAGAAGCAAGCTCCTATCCATAACCCTAAACGTCGGAATGATAGTTGTGGCAGATGTGGTAAGCAAATAATGCGTTGCGGAAGACACTTTCGTTCTGCCTGCCATGTCTCATCTACCGCTTTATGAATTAACCAAGGACGAAATAATCGAAGCCGTGGGCAATCTTCATCAGTTTTCCTCGAGGGCTAAGCGATCTAGAATGCTGCTGTCTGAGGAAGTCTGCTCACTTTCTGCAGATGTCCACGAAGCTCTGAATGAAGTCATTCACCGAAAGCACGCAAATCAAGAGGAGCATCTTCGGAGATGTCGTGATGAACATAACGTTCGCCGACGGGTTCGCCGACGTTTAGTTGTAGAGGAAGACGAAGAGCCAGATATCAAACATTACCTGGACTTACCCACGCAAGAAGAATTGGATGCTTGTTATCGAAAATTTTTCATTGCGACATCTAATGCAGCTTTCCGTCGGTATGTCTGTGGAGTCTGTGGTCGAGAGAGATGGGAGCAAGAGGTGGCAAAGGCAAAGATATTGCTGGCAGACATTCCAAACTCGCACCTTTTACAGCCGAGAACATTATATGGACAACAGTCTTTATTCCATGGATTGCTCTTGCAGCAAGAAGCTTGTCATGAAGATAGTTCACCTTCTGTGGATATATGCGAAGAATGTTTCTCTTGTCTAGGACAAAATCCGGCAAAGCCTCTGCCCTTCTCGTTGGCTAATGGTCTTTGGCTTGGCGACACACCCTTCGAATTGGAAAGGTTGACGATTCCAGAGTCTATGTTGATCGCTATGTGTTACGTTCGTGCATGCATTGTCAAGTTATATCCCAAGGATCGCCGTGGTGGTTTTGATCCTGGTTCGTTACAGAATGCTTTACGAGGAAATGTGACAACCTTTGCCATTAATACAAGTGACATAGCGCGTATGGTCGATGGACGTCTCTTACCTCAACATCCCCGTATTCTTCCGTCATTGCTATCAGTTGCATATGTTGGTCCGGGACAAGTTCGCAAAGATTGGTTGAAATCGACCTTTCGGGTTCGAAGATCTGTCATCCGCGATGCTCTTAGGTGGTTGAAAGTCAACAATCCACGATATTATGGCAATATAGAGGTTAGCGATGAGCGTCTTGCTGTCTTGCCAGAAGACGACGTTCCCCAAGAAGTTTTGGCAGTAATTCGGCATGAAACTGATGATACTGTTCTCGATTATGAGAACGACAGTTATATTCCTGAAGAGGGAAATGAAGGTCAGTTTAATCGAGAGAAATAGATTAAAATTTTAAACTTATCAATTTTCTGTAGTGTTAGCTCCTGGAGATGGAGTCAACGTTATTCCTTTGCAGTTCCTTGGTTTGCATGATACCGATATGACTGCAATTCAAGTTGAAGACCTAGCAGAGTGGGGGCTTCAGAATATGCAAGCAGATGGTAATTTTCAAGAAGGACTGTACGCTATACGGCATAGTCAAAAGCCTGTGCGAGACTTTGACGGAGGACGAGATCCTAATGCGCCGCAGGAGTTCAATATTTGGGAAAAATCCTATCCTGTTCTTTTTCCATTCGGCCTAGGTGGACTAGAGCATCAAAGACTATGTCCGATAACTTTCGTGCAACACGTACGCTGGTGCTTGAAGTATGCTGATCACCGATTCCGTGTGCATCCTACCTTCCCTTTTCATTGTTTCAGTCTTTTACAGCGTCGTCAAATATTGACATCGGCTCGGATTCAAATGCGACGAAATGACTTCGATTCTATCGCTCGCGTGTTATCATCTATCTCGGGTAGTGATTTGAAAAAAGCAGGTGAAGAAGAGGGACGGAATGAACCTATTTCCAGTGATGCAGTCAAGACGCTGAAGCGGTACATCCACGGAACCTGTAGCAAGGTTATGTCATCAAACTCTGTTCGTCAAAGCTGGCGAAGCGAAATGTGGTCTCTTACGATCGTCAAGGGGCCTTTGTCAGTGTGATTGACAATTAATCCTGACGATTTGCATGATCCTATTGTGCAGATCTTCGCTGGTGCTGACATCGACTTGGATGCCTTCATTGCAACGGCCGGACTGAATAAAGAGCATCGTGTGCATAATATTGCAAGAGATCTATACGCTGCAGCGAAATTCTTTCACTTCTTGATCAAGATGATCGTGGAGTTACTATTTGGAGTCAGCGTATCTCAAGGTGGACACATGACCTCTGAACCTGGCATTTTCGGACGCGTGGCAGCTTTTTTTGGTGTTGTTGAAAGTCAAGGACGCGGAACCTTACATCTGCATATGCTCCTTTGGTTAAAAAACATGCCATCAGCTGACGAGCTGTACTCACTTTTCCGATCCAAGGAATTTCGCTTGCGTGTGGTTGCCTTCATTAAGGCAAACTTTCGCGCTCATCTATCATCATTGACCACAGACAAAGAAATCAGAAATATGCCAGCAGAAGCGGAAGTGGCTTACTCGTGATCTCCTGACCTAATTTCAATAATCATGCCAAAGATCTAGAGCGATGAGTCGTTCGAACAAAGCAGCTTCATACATGTCGAGTCGGCTTGTCTGCGACCCGATAGGTATGGCAGAATGACGTGCAAAAGACGTGCACCTTGGCCGTTATCTGAAGAAGATAAAGTCGATGAGCAAGGAAATTGGTTTCCGAAGCGTACCAATCCCTGGTTTAATTCTTGGATGCCAGCTATTTCAATATTCGGATGCTGCAATAACGATGGGAAATTATTAACAAATGGACCAGAAACACGTGGGACAACACACTATATGACGAATTACAATGCAAAGAATCAAGGCCGGCACTACAACATGTCCGCAGCCCTTGCTAAAGGATTAGCTTTTCATTTTGATAACGATGCCTATGTGAACGATCTCCGAAACAGAGCACGACTAATGCTCATAAGAGCATCTAACGTTATCAATCGAGAACAAGAGATCGCAAATGTGATGGTTATAATGCACCTTATGGGATGGGGAGATAGTTTGAAATCACACCATTTCGTCAAAATTTTTTGGTCAGCATTTAATCGAGCATTAATAAAGGCTTTTCCAGATCTGCGACGAAGGTCAGTTTTTATTTTATTGGAGGAAAAAATGCTTATGATTATTTAGAGAAGTTTAAGATAGACATACTGATACGAATGCGAGGACTGATGGTCTGAATGATCAGGATGACAAATGTGTGCTGGAATTCAACCAGGAGAGAGGTGTTTTTGCTCGTTCTCAGGTTTCCGACTATGCATTGTGAGGACAGGAGCTTGAATCTTTTTCGGTGATGGAGTTCTTCAAAGATACATGGGAACAATCATCGAAGAATAGGCCTGATCAAGAGAAATTGTCATCAACACGCGGAAGACCTAGGAATCCACGTGTCCCTTACCTTCAAAGTCATCCACATTCATCAACATTGGTTCGAGTGATACGTAGCACAGGCCACAACACTATTCCGAATTTTATCGGGCAATATTTTCCATCTATTTTCCATCTCGCGAGAATTCAACAGCGATCAATTTTTACCGAGCAAATATGATGATGCTATTCAAACCGTGGCGACGATTGCAGGAGTTGAAGACATATGATGAAACGTGGCAGGCAGCATTCACTGCTTTTACAGAGTCAACGTCGTCAAAAGTAACACGCATGATGGCAAATATTGAACACCTTTATAGTTGCAAGACGGCCACAGAGCAAAGCGAAGTATGGACCACGATAGCTGATGGTGATAGCAGCGAAGATAACGGCAATCACGAGCATCATTGGGAATCTTCTGGTGATATTGCTGAAGCTGAAAATGAAGACGAGTCAACTTCAGGTTTCCAGCGATATCCTCAACGCGATACTGTATATGCGTGTATACCCGTCGAGATTGGAATTTCCGTTGGTTTACTCACGGGAGATATGCCATCTATCTCTGAGTTTTCCAGAGCTTTTCCTGCTGCTGGCGGTGATTTAGTCAATCTCGCAAACTGGCAACAATCATTGGCCTCACTATTGGAACCTTCGTCAGATGATTCTCCACCAGACAATAACAACAAAAATTCAGGACATGTTCAATATAATCCTGAGAACGATGAACCATCTGTGCATTATGGAGGAGACCATGCAGAAATGGCACTGGCGATGCTTCATCCTGAACAGCTGTTGAGAGATCAACGCCATGCATTTGATATTGTCCAATGGCACCTATGGAAAACTGAGTCGCAAGGATCTGCCCTGCAATTATTGATGATAATATATGGAGAAGGCAGAACGGGAAAGTCGCAAGTCATTCAGACTATCACAGATTTGTTTTCTCGATTAGGCAAGGACAGAAAACTGAAGAAAGCAGCGTATACTGGCATAGCAGCATCTTTGATTAACGGAAGGACAATTCATAAAGCCTTGGGCATTCCGCGAAACGGGAGACCTATGTCAGCAAAAATGCGGTCTCGGCTAGCCGAAGAATGGAGAGATGTTGAGTATTTAATTCTGGATGAGTGCTCTATGCTATCCCACGCTTTTTTCGCAAAGATCAGCAAACAACTGTCGATTATTAAAGGTGGCAATGATTCGCGCGAGAAGCCTTTTGGAGGCATCAATGTTATCTTATCTGGGGACTTCCATCAATTTTCGCCTGTCGTCATGAAACGCACAGCACCTTTATATTTCACCAACATGCCTAACGACACAGCGGACGAAGGCCTTGGTCGATCTATCTTCGAGCAATTTCAAACTGTCGTTGTGCTTTGACAGCAAATGCGGGTTCGTGATCCGGAATGGCTAGATTTTCTTCGGCACCTGCGTCATGGTACCGTCGAAGAAAACCACCTGAACATATTAGATTCGCTCGTAATTTCGGAAGGCGGAGTAGACTTATCTGAAGTATGGAAAGAAGCGGCCCTTGTCACTCCTCACCACGCGGTGCGAGAAAACTGGAATGTTGCGGCATTAGAATCACACACTCTTGGGCAACGACTACAAAGATATGTTTGTGTCGCCAAGGATGATGTCGATGGACGGCTGTTAACAACAGATGAGCGAACAGCTGTCAAGGCCAAAACAAAAGGAGATCAAGCTAAGAACAATTTGGCAGATGAAATATGCATCGCGATTGGCATGAAAGTCATGGTGACCTTGAACGTCGACGTCGACGTCGATCTCGCAAATGGAACAAGAGGCGAAATAATGGGGATTATCTTGGATGAAAACGAACCCACTCCATCCTGTGATGCTGACATTATTTGTCTCCATAGACTCCCAGCATATATTCTAGTTTGGCTTGATCGAACCCGTGCACGACAACTGCAGGGTTTGTCGGAGAATGTCGTTCCGATTGTACCTGCAACGAGAAAATTTGAAATTTCAGTTGCAGGGCATAGGGAAGGAATGCGAATAAAGACCAAGTCGACAACTGTTAATCGAACTCAGTATCCTTTAACGGGAGCTTACAGCTTTACGGACTATCGCTCGCAAGGTCAGACACTCGATAAAGTCATCGTTGACCTTGCACAACCACCGACTGGACGGAAAATGGATCAGTTCAATTATTATGTTGCCCTATCCCAAAGTTCAGGTCGAGACACGATACGGCTTCTTCGTGCTTTTGACAAGAGCGTACTCATGTGTCTGAGCTGTGACAAACTTGAGCTGGAAGACGAGAGATTAAGCAGGCTAGATCAAAACACCAAAGATTGGTGGTTAACTCTGTAAGCTTCACAAACAAAGTTAGACGTACAATTCCACTACTGACTATATGGGCAGTGATAATATGCGAATCGATGAAGATCAACAGAGTTTACAAGGAACGACTGTTGCTGCAACAAATGGAGAGAGCGAGAGAACGCCGCAAGCGTCCAACGCTGCGGCAACAATGCCACGTCCCATGTGACCGGTCAGTCACATAACACGCACTGGTGAGTATTGTGTGACAGCTTTGTCACATTTCACTTGGGGCTACCTTCGACGTCAACTCACGCAATGAGTTTAGGTGGAAGATGAGGCAACTACACGATTCCTAGTAGTACAATGAAATACAGGACACGGACTAGAAACAGAACATTATTAAACACGGTGCAATACAAGAATGCTCGAAAGCTCCCAATAAACTCGCCAATACTTAGTACCATTTGCGTCGCTCGAGCATCCGCAAACTACATCGCATACACGGCGTGCGTTTAGATTTTCGAGCACGACATCTCCGATGTGCAAGTCGTGCGATATCATCGGCACCAGCATAGGTCCACGCGCGTCGTAAATCTAAGCATCGAGTTAATAAAGAGCATAAGCAACCGAACGAACAACAAACCATGGGATCCCTTGTGATCGTTGGAGCCGCGTAAATAACGGGCGAAGGATGTAAATTATCTGTAATGCATCATGAGAAAGACATGTCACAAAATAAATAAAAGCGCACCATTGAAAGTATACTCATATGTTTGCAAAAAATTCTGATAACCTGTCCGTTGCAGGCCTGTCAAAAGCTCCATGGTAATTCCGGCACGATGAAGCTGAGTAGGTGCAATAGAATCAGACACCATGTCAGAGACGTGATCAATCTCAGTGACAATCCCTGTCGCCTGGAACGTAACCTCCTTTGCAGTAGACGGCTGATCGAGATAACTCCTTCGCGACCTCACCGAGTTCTGCCAACGCAGACTTTTCGGCATGTTACAAAAGGTAAATCGCAGATGAGGAGGAATCGAGCGGTTAATAACAGCAATTAGTTTTCTGAAATGGGAGTAAGACACTTGCAGAAACACAGCAGAAAATCACATACCGCATCAAAAGTTCAGTCACATTGTCGCCGGACAGAAGGTCCGGATAGACAATCGAACAATCATGAATCAAAGCGCCAAAGTTGAAGTCGTTTACGAAATGGTCCATGGCAGATCAAAATATAGAGTATGTTAGTGGACGACGCCCAACGTTCTGTCCATAAGTACAGGGCAAGTCGCGCAGTCAGTGCGCAGCACTATGACTTCAACATGACATACCGAATGATGTAACCTCGAGCAGAAAAGGAAATTTTATCCCAAAAAGGCATTTGTTTGTTCAAGGACGCTGTGCCTGCACGAATTCCCGTACCATTGTGTGAGTGGAGAGCCTGCTCTCCGAGCAAGGGATCCTGGAGGCCGCATTGGCAGCGGGTGGCGAGGAATTACCTGACATGGCCGAGTCCCAAATCCCGCCTTGGTATCGATCTGACAACGAGTGCGGATGTTGCTGGCGATGCACAAGACCAGTCAGCGACATCCGCAAGACCAGCACTAGGGGCGGAAAAGGTAGTGAAATTCACCGTCTGATTCACCGAGTTTGTAAGTGATAGTCACTGCGCCACGAGGTGAAAATCATCGACAAACAATGATATTCACCTTCCTTTGAGGTTGCTGCTGGAGGGTGAAAACCAACCAATCTATGCACACTTTCACTACATAATTTTGACCAGATGTTCAGCATCATAATCACCCTCCGAGACAGTGATTTCAAACCCATGCTCTGAGGTGATTTCCAGTGTTTCGTAGACAGTGATTTTCGACCTTCTTAGTAGGTGATTATCACATCTTGCTTTCGTCCTGGACGAAGGTGAAATTAACTATTCTTTGAATGTCGTGAATTGCGCGCAATCGAGCTCATCGTCCTGCAGCCGATTTTCAGATCACACAATGAATAGTAACAGCTGAAAATGGCTATCATTCAGAAGGGGAGAAGTTTGAGATCATAATGTGGTCTGGGAAACATATGTCATTTAGCATAGGAAAGGTATGTAGTTGCAACATCACGCGCTGCCGACAATAATTAGTACTGCGGTATTGATACCTCGAGGCTCGAGATGTCAACTGCATATCATTTCGGACAGAGGTGGGCGCTTTGCACGTTGGCTGGCGGCGTTTGAGTGGCATCTGTACGTACATACGTAAGATCAACAGATGGCATGGAACTTCGAAGCAGAACAATACACTCACTGCTGTCAATCGTCGTCGCTGTCGTCGCTGCCCTCTTGACCACCACTCCCAGCGCCGCCGCCTTCTTCAATCTCTTCATCTTCACCCCGCAGACTGTCCTTGTCACCTTCTTCATCTTCCTGCTCGTCGATATCGGGACTGGGGCTGATGGCACGGGCGCGGTGCTTCTTCTTTCCGACGGCAAGCGCTTCTCCAACACCAGATTTGGATCCCATCGACAGCGGGTAGCCACACGTGTTTGCGTACTTACAATGATTGTTCATGTATTGCTGCACAAGAAGTCCCGTGGCCCAGTTGTTCTGGTATTGCTTCAGAACGGGGAAAAGTCTGCGCATCTGCGGTAAATTTTAAAGGTCAGATTCTTATGCTACGAACCTGGTTGATTGACAACTTACCCGTGTAAAGATATCCCCAATAATTTTGGGATCCTGCTGCTTGTATGAAAGACTCCAATTGACGAAGCCTTCGTCAACCACTGTATGCATGTCATGCTGGTACGTGGGTGTCAACATTATTAGATCATGCTACCGTGAGACAGATATATTGACATACGATGATCTGCTTGTACAGGAATTCGTCTTCGTCAGTCTGGTCTAAACCCATGGCATGCTGGATGCCTCCTCGGCCCCTTCCGGCGCTCTTGGGCCTTGGTATGATTTCTATCTCTTCTTGTGCCTCTTGCTGAACCTTACGATTTCTCTTCTTTTCTAACGCAAGCTCCTCTACCGTGATTTATTAGTAGGTGCATGCAAGGAGGACGAGACAGAGCTCTCACTTCTGAGTTGAGCCAATTCCTTCTCCATCTCCCGTGCGGCCGCTGATTGACCTCGCCTTCCTCTAGATGTGCCGCCGGTCGCATTCTGCCTAGGCGTTGGACGTGCTGTGGATGTTGGCGGAACGTTCTCTTTTCCGGCGGCTCGAGCAGCGGCGCTTGCAGTGGCCTTTTCCTTGGCTTGGGCTTGCTTTTTTGTGGCAGCCTTGCTCATCGCCATGAGGTCAATCCCAGGTTGTTTGGCGAAAAGCGTGGTAAGTGGCAAGTAAAAGATAGTATAACAGAAACAAACTGAATCACAGAGATGTTGTAGGTTGAAGGGACAGTTGCCATGTCTGCGCATCGGCGCATGCTTAAAAGTCAAAGTCCGTTGTCATGCGGAGACCAGGCGGGTGGGTGTACGCTCCGGCGGCTCCGAAACCACTTTGCCTCTGCCCCTCTCATCATCTTCTAGCTCAAAGTCCTCAGTGAGTTCATAATTTCTCTTAATACTGCTTGACATTGATATTTTCCTGGTCTTTCGGGCTGAAGACAATATGCTGCCAAAATCGAAGAAGGCCCCACGGCCCAAGAAGGTTCATTGCCGCTGTGGCTGCAATGTCATGGTGCACCCAAGCACTGCACGGAGGCATGAACTAGAGGGTCGTGCTGCTCCTCATGTACGAGCTTCGCTGGCCGCACAACTGGAGGAGTTTGCGATGAAGAATGGCAGTTCGAAACGGAACAAAGCACAGGATGCAGACACATCGGATGACTCTGACGCTGTGGTCTCTGTGCAGACACAGAGAATGAAGAAGCGGGTACGGCAGATCAACGGTGAGTACCTTGCTATATTTGCTATCCACTCAATACTCATTGATGGTCGTATCTAGAACATGAGCAAAACAAGAACGCGTCGGTGCCCGCGGCAGCTCCAAGCCACGACGGTCCTTCTAACGCAGATTACGGACAGCAACTGGATGGAAATGATGATGGATCAGGTGCGTTCCACATGTCATTTTGCTTGTTTACGGTCGCTGACTCCTCTCTTGCAGGTTCCTACGATGCACCCTCATTACCATATGATGAACTCTTCATGTTCGAACCGGAGCAACCTCAGATGGATTCCTCTGTCCCAGAACTCAACACGGGAGGCATATCAACCGACAATGACTCTGATGAGGATCCTTGGGCAGACGAAGCTGGCTTTGACACTGACTCGGACTGCGATGTTGAGGGTTCTTATGGTGCGCTTCAGCCAGAAGATCCATTTCTTGCAACCTTCGAACATGTCTCTGAGGGTTTTATCCGAGAGACACAGCTAGACGGTATGTAGATTATAGAGCTCGTCTCAGATCTCACTGCATTTGTCTAACTTGTTCGTCATGCAGCAAGTGACATCAGTAATAATGATCGTCAATTGTTGCGACTCTACGCCTTCAAACTTCGGCACCATATCACTGACAGTGCATACAAGGACCTTGGATCTGTCTTTCCGCATCAGGACATCCCATCTCTCACATCTGCACGTACACGGATTGCCTTGTTAGCAGGTTTCAAGCCTGTCTTGTACGATTGCTGTCCGAACTCCTGTGTGTGCTACACAGGGCCACATTCCAACCTCGACTCATGCCCATACTGCTCTACGTCTCGATATCAATCTAATGGTCGAGCTCGCAAGCACTTTACCTACCTCCCGCTCATTCCCCGCCTTCGCGCAGCTGTCGGCAGCAAAGGCGTGGCCGCTCAGATGCGGTATCGTGCATTTGAACATGCTCCTGAGGAAGACGTCATCAAGGATGTCTTTGACAGCAAGCGCTATAAGCGCTTATGCCGCCAGAGAGTGGTTGTCGACGGCCATGAACTTCCTCACAAATTCTTTGACGATCCTCGTGACATTGCTCTCGGCCTCTCGACAGATGGATTTGCACCATTTCGGAAGCGAAAATCTACTTGCTGGCCTTTGATTCTGTTCAACTACAATCTACCTCCCGAAGTCCGGTTTCATCTTCGCAACATTTTGTCACTTGGCGTTATTCCAGGTCCACGAAAGCCTGCCGACATTGACTCATTTCTTTGGCCCTTTGTGCAGGAGGCTCTCGAGCTCGAAGTTGGTGTTCCGGCATTCGACGTTCTTGAACAGAAGATGTTTGCTTTACGTGCATATCTTCTCCTGGTTTTTGGAGATATCCCAGCTATGTCGCTCATTACACAGATGAAGGGCCATAATGGCCATTCGCCATGCCGAATCTGCAAGATTATAGGCCTCCGGACTCTGGGAGCCCGCGCTACAACCCATTATGTTCCACTTGATCGCTCCCGGCATCCCGCTGTTGTGAACGACACATCAAAGGTCAAGGTCTACGATGCAGGGAACCTTCCTTTACGCACCCATAATGAGATGATCGCGCAGGCGAAGGAGGTTCAATTTGCACGCACGCAATCTGACAGTATAGCGCTAGCAAAAAAATACGGCATCAAAGGTCTCCCAATTTGGGTCTACTTGTCCTCCATGTCCCTGTCGAAATCATTCCCCTATGACTTCATGCACCTCATTTGGGAGAATCTAATGAAAAACCTGGTTCGGTTATGGACAGGAGAATTTAAAGGTCTCAATGAAGGATCCGGGTCATACCAGCTTCAAAAATCAGTCTGGGAGGCCATCGGTGCCGCAACCGCTGAATGCGGCTCAACCATACCTGGCTGCTATGGTGCCCGCCCACCAAATGTTACCAAGGATAACACATCGACAACTGCTGACACCTGGTCGTTCTGGACGCTCTACATTGCACCTGTACTTCTTTGCCGCAAGTTCTGACCAGAAGTTTACTACAATCACTCTTGTCGACCTCGTTAAGCTCCTCAATCTGTGTCTTCAGTTTTTGATCACAAAGGATGAGATTGAACAGCTCCGTCGTGGATTTCAGTGCTGGGTCAAGCAGTTCGAAAAGTGAGTGATGTTTGTCTTTGTTGCACTCCGTCTAACATACTCGTCGACAGATTATACTATCAAAATGACCCACAACACGTCTCGACATGCCCAGTGACCATCCATGCCTTGCTGCACATTGCAGACCTTATCGAAGCATGTGGGCCTGTGTGGACTTACTGGGCCTTTCCCATGGAGCGCTATTGTGGGATCATCAGACCTGCTATCAAGAGCAAGAAACATCCTTTTGCATCTCTGGACCGCTACGTTGTCGAGTGCGCTCAGATCACGCAGATTCAGCTGATCTACAATTTGAATGACAAGCCGTTATCACTGCTCGGTTCGCTGCAGGAAAGACAGAGTCAATTACGTGGCATGCGAGCCCCGTTATGTGAGTTTCAAGTGTACCTTACCCCACAGGCGATCATTAATCATTTTGTACATTTATGTAGATCCTATGTGTACTCTCTTACCTCCGTCACGCAAGTCTGATCCACTTGACACTTTGACCATGGGACGCATTGAAAAGAGCCTCGCTACACGCTACAACAAGGCCAAAGACATCAGGTCTGTCAAGCAGTGCCTACTGTCTGCCCGTATTGAGCAATGGGCAAAAGTTCGTATCGACGATGGTGACACAATTCTGGCGGTGAAGTCTATCGGTCATGGTGACAATACTCAGCACGATGCTACCTATGTGCGCATGAGTCACTTTTCTGCCTCGTGAAGTATTTATTATGGTAACAAACTTGTCATAGTATGAGGTCTTGATTGACAAGTTTGCACACCGGCCACGCGTGAAGCCTGTTTTTGAGCCAAGGACCTGCTACGGCCGCCTACAGCGAATCATTGCTATCTTCCTTCCTCCGTCGCATGCTTTGAATATATCTGCTCCTGGAGAGACAGTTTTCCTTGCCGGGATCACCTCTTGCAACATTGATTCCTCGCACGAGGCACTCGATATCCATTATTACTTGGGCGAATCAAAAACGGAGGAGTTCTTTGATTTGCAATGTGTACAATGCCTGGTTGGCCGCATCTCGTATCAAAGTGGTCACTGGGCTATCATCGACCGCAGTGGATCCTTGTCGCGAGCATTGTATATGCCAGATACAGAGGATGTGAACTGACTGATCCCCCAGCTCTTCCCATCTGTCCAACAACGCTATCCGAGTCTTCCGCACGTGCGCCGCACGAGGATCCCAAGGGCGTCATCATCAAGTTCGACGAGGCCCATGATCCTCGCGCCATCGCTCCCCTGCTTTCGCTCCGCCGACACTTCTGCGCATCCTCGCGACTGTCACGCCCTGGTCATCGAGTCGCTGCTACCATGCATGAAGAGGCCGATGTGTCGCGAACATCACCTTGTAGACCACATGTGCGCCGCATTCCGCACGACTCGCCATCGTCATGCCTGAAGAGATGGATACGTCGCAAGGCGGACGTGTCTGGTGGCGTCATCGTGTCGGTGTTCTGCGGCACGTCCGACTTCGAACATTTGGCCTAAGGACACGGTCGCCGCTCGGTGTGGTCCTCCAAACCTTGGAAATTTCGCGACCAGAATCAACATTTCTAAGAGGCAGCCGTAACGAGACCAAGGTGCACACTATCCTCTTCGCAGCCCCAAAGAGCAGACAATTGACAACAGGTATGATGTCACACTGCAGGTAGAGATGAACTCCATGCACCTGCGCATTGCGGAGTGCCTGAAGGAGCTATGACATCCAACGAGATTGACTAGGTGGTGTGAACAAAGGGAAAAATATGTTACACCTCCGGTGGCTTGGAACTACATGTAGGCAAGATCAGCTATATGCGTTGGTTGACGTGCTTAATTTATTTTTGTATAATCTACCTTACTCTGCTGAAAGATCTAATGAAATCAATGCTGAGAAATTATAGATTGGACATTTGCCACACATGACAAAGTTGTCAAGACTTCGGCAGAAGATGTATGATCATTCTGTGACAATTCACTCCTCAAGCGACGACCCTCAAGCGACGACCCTCAAGCGATTCACATCAGAGGGCCAGCCGATCCTTGCCACGGCAGCAGGTCTCTTCTGCACCACCATCACCACCACCACCCTCGCCGTTCGAATGATGGCAACCTGCACGGGCTTTGACAAGAAGGACCGGCGCTGTGTCTGTTCTCGTTTCATGATTCGCGATGGCCAGAAGGCAGGTGCCCCTGCAAAATGTCGAGACTGTCGGCATTTCGAGTCATGCCATCCCGATCCTCAGGCGCAAACAGCTCCTAAGGTCTTGTCATCCGCAGCCACTCAACCTTCGGTCACACTTCCCGCACTGGCTACAAGTGCTGTCGATGGCATAATCAACCAGATCTCTGGCAACTTGACCCGCATGAAGGCGACAGAGGCTGCTGCCCGTCAGGAAACCAACTTGGGCTTTCGACCAGGAGCTGGGGCGACCGTCAAAGGAAGCATGGCGGTGAAATCAGGACGCAAGGGTAGCACCCGCATCAAGGTGAGTTCTAAATTGTCGTGTTTGAATGCTTACTCACCTCATCTTCGTGTTTCCTTTACTCAGAGTGGTTCCATACCACAGAACATGCCTGCTGTGGGTCCAAGTACGTCCAGGGCTGTTAGCGTGACTCAGCCTCGACGTAAAGAGCCGGAGATGTTTCCTTTTTATGCTCTCTGCATGATTCCTTATGGATTGACGGTGAGTAGCTCGAGAATAATGTCTTGAAACAATGCCTAACACATGTGCAGAAATCTGGTCTCCTCAAAGACAAGAGGGCACCTGATACAGAAGATGCCGAGGCACTGCGCCGGTTGGGACTGTGCCACATGTCGGAAGGAGGAGTTCCTCTTCAATATAGCCAAGAATGGAAAATGCAGAGGATCAATGACTTTGTGCGACAGCTGCTCCCCAACCTCTTGAATTATCTCGACGCTCGATATGGTGTTCCGAAGGAAGGAGAGTCCCACTGGCGCTTGCTGAAGAAGCAGCAAAGGAAGTTGGTGTTAATTGATCGGACCACGATCACAGGCGTCGAGTTGACCAATGCGAAAGGATCAAGCGGACGCAACTGGATCGGTTGTATCATCCATATTGGTACGTTTTTCAAGCTTTGTCATCTTTGAGTGAAATGGCTAATGACCACATTCTGTACAGTTCCCCGCTACGAGATACCAGAAAATGTATATCGTGACTGGGGAGCTGCCATTCAGCAAGCGAAGATCGATTATCAAGAGGGAAAAGCGCACGTTCAGGATGTTTCTTCAGAAGATGAGACTGACACAGACCTGGACCTCGGGCCATATGCTAGTACCTTGCCAGGTCTACAAGCCCAACTATCGTCGATGTCCATGATCTCTGATGGTGAGACTGTCAACGCAGAAAGTGATGGGGCTGCGACAGATAACGAAGACGATGTCAACACCAATGCCATTCAGAACAAGCGTGGCAGTGCGACTCGGACGAAGAGCAAGTCTATTTCAAGAGACAAAGCCAAGCGTGGCAGAGGAAAGAAGGCGAAACCTGATCGGAAGGGGAAAGGGAAGAGGTCGAGATCTGAGGCACGGCATGACAATGACGATTCGGACAGTGCTGAAGGTGCGTTTCAACTGTCATAACTCTTGTATACAATTAGAGCAAAAAAAATTGACAGGAGAGGCCACTTTTATTCCATCTTCGGATGAGGAACATGTCAAGAAATGGCAGAAAGTGACCACACAGCGCCGTTGTAAGTGTACTTATCCCCAATTGTTGCTCTGCGCTCTGACATCCACCGTGCAGCAGCTCGTCTGTCTGCGAAGCCGACTCCCATCATCGAGCTCGACTCGGATTCAGATGACAATAGGTTTCCGCTTTTTCTAACGGCATCCTCCCCTGAAGTTGAAGAACTTCCATCTGCTTTGGCTCAGCCATCGTCCTCTGGCAGTGGGGCTATTCCACAAACTGCCAGCACCATTACCGGACCATCCACTGCTACCTCTTTCCCCTCCGACATGCTGCTTCCTGGATCATCCACTGCAATGCCTCCGAAACCAAGAATGCTTAGTCGCACATATACAAGAGGTGGCTTTGCTCTGCCTTCGAAACCTCTTGCCTACCCCTGGCCAAAGTAATCATCCCAGCAGTACTTGCAATTTGACTTCGGGACGAGCTCCTTCCGATTTCTCCATTTTTGTCCTCGTAGATAAAATACTATCTTTCATATCCCTCATACCCTGTCTCCACTCCTAATATTCATGCCTCTCATGCCCTTCACGCCTCTCACGCCCTTCACGCTCTTACATGTCTGATTTCTAGTTTTATCCTTCGGCTGGTTTCCGCACCGTTATGCCATCCATCTACTTACACCACTGGTGGTGCCAGTTCCTCCTGTTCACCCGTACTTAAGTTCACAGCAGTCAAATGATGACTTAATGTTTTGCTCTCACTTTGAGCCATCACCGGACGTATGTCGAGTGCATGAACGCTCACCCATCATTCCGAATATAGTAAGCGATGACCTGAACTAGGTGAAGCACCCGTTCGAAAAAGTGCTGTGAAGAGCTCAGATATTCTGCGCAACATTAGATTTTTCGTAAACAGATCCTTCATATGATATATTAATCAGATCTCACATCCGTTTTCCTTAGCAAATTTCCGCAGTGGTCAATTTCGAGGCTTTTTGTGGAGGTCCCATCAGTGCTCTCTGCTTATGTAACCAATATTTGTTGCGCTCGCAGTACTGGCCATCACTTGCCGGTACCGTTTGTGGAAAATGTCAGCCGGAACCCATTTTTACAGTTGCAATAACCATTTTGAGGGCCAGGCATGCTCGAACTGTGGTCCCTTTTGCTTAGAATTAGACAGGCAAAAAGTTATTCGAGCAGTGTCTACCTTTCACTTAGCGTATTTGGCCAGAAACTGTCCATGTGGCACAGTTTTCTCACGCTCAATGCACCTCGACGCATCTCACGACAGTTGCCTTGGTCAACTTCCATCTCCGTCACACTGGCACTGCTAACCCTCTGTAAAAAAGCAAAGTCGAGCGCTAGTCTCCGGAAGTCGGAGCGACGCAGTCGAATGATGAGTTGCGAGCGAGTTTGTTTAAGAATTTAGACTGCCGGTTGACTACAAATGACTGTAGAAATAAGAAGCTACGGGCTCAAGCNAGCGGTAGCCTTGGCNTGCAGTGCTCGTAGCCGGGCGGAAGCGAAGCAAAAATAANAATAAAATCGCGCATGACGAAGGGTCGAACCGACAGACTGTGCAAGATGGTGACACCAAAGACCACTTCACCATGCAGGCTTTCTTTACCTACCTCCGCACATCTACTTGACTACATGTCACTGTCTTCAACAATTTTCTCTAAGTCGAGTCGGGAACATTAGGACACTGGTGCATCCACGACATCTGCTATGCCAATTTAGCACAATAGTACAAGTGAATTGTATCCTTATACATTTTATAAATACAGAGTCTAAACAGAGATGAGGTGACTCTATTACAACGCAGCGACTTCAAAGAATTCACAATGTCTACCACGACTCGACTTAGAGAAAATTGTTGAAGACAGTGACATGTAGTCAAGTAGATGTGCGGAGGTAGGTAAAGAAAGCCTGCATGGTGAAGTGGTCTTTGGTGTCACCATCTTGCACAGTCTGTCGGTTCGACCCTTCGTCATGCGCGATTTTATTTTTATTTTTGCTTCGCTTCCGCCCGGCTACGAGCACTGCACGCCAAGGCTACCGCTCGCTTGAGCCCGTAGCTTCTTATTTCTACAGTCATTTGTAGTCAACCGGCAGTCTAAATTCTTAAACAAACTCGACTCGCAACTCATCATTCGACTGCGCTCCGACTTCCAGAGACTAGCGCTCGACTTTGCTTTTTTACAGAGAGTGATGGGCCCGATCTGATACTGTGACAATTCTGTGATATGGTGGGGGACACCACTTCGTGACAAGCACCGAGGGCCTCACGCGGAATCGCTAAGGATCCTGGCCACTTTCACTTGGAACTCCGAAAACCATCGGAATCAACATGTTTAAGGATGCTCTAAAGGATGGTCGGACCAGATTTTGCAAAATCCAAAATTTTGATTTCTCGACATGGATTTGGCGCTTTGCAATCACGTGTTAGCATTAATAAGCATCACATGACCTTGCCAAATGCACGTAGGGGAAGACCGGGGATGTCAGATCTGTCTATCGACGTTCTCCGGAGGCTTCTACGCATAGAAATGATGGTATACCTTTTACCGCGAGCAGTGAGTTAGAGTATATATTGCAGGTGGCGAAATAAACAGCTCAAAAGGCTCGAAAGAATATCGGTCATCCGAAGCCAATTTGGCGCTTTTATTAGGGTTAGGGTTAGAAAACCGGAGACAGCGAATTTGGACGTTTCAGGGTCACTTTGCATAACAAAATTTTGATTTCGGGCCCTGCGGGGCTGTGGTTCGGCTTGACATGAAGTGATGTCCCCCACCATACGTGGTCTTGAGAGCCGGCGGCATTGACAACAGTGACGTCGGTGAGTACGTGACAGGAGCACGGATGGCGACTCCAAGAAGGATGAGAAGTCCTGGAACAAGACCATGTATACTGTGAGCATCGCAAGGAACTCACCTAATGTGCTATGAGCAGACGAGGTGCAGATGGCGAGGCTAGTACACGGCGATCCTATGCAGCGAAGACGAAGAAGAGGATAAACAGCAAGGATCACTCGCGCCTTCTGCTGTGCATTGCCTTGGACACCACCCGAATAGAAACTGCACGTGTTCCACTGTACAGGGAGGAGGGGCGAAAAGACCTGGAACATGCTGCGAGGATAATGAGAGTTGTAAAGAAGCTCGCCTAAGATGAATTCTGAGTGAAGCGGAGAGATTCAGGCCTAGCAAAAGATCGTCCTTTACTGAGAGGACAAACGCCAGGACAGCAGTACGCTAAGGTAGAACTGGTGCTTGGCTGGAGGATGAGAAACGGAGGCCGACAAAGGCTCGACATACAAGCCGACGCCGGAAGGAGATCCTGGAACAAGGCTATGCTGTGGGAGTCGCGAGCTCGCAAAAGGACACACTTCGAGCCTGGTACAAGGCAATCCTTTACGGTGAGGACATGAGCCAAGAAAAGACTACGTTGACTCGCAACCAGGGCTTGACTGGTGGAGGAGCTACAGAGACCGAGGAAAGCTGGTTATCCAAGGCGACGTGGGGGCGGAGAAGGCGGAGGTCACGACAAGGATTCTGGGCACTCCAGGACCCCCGAGCCAGCATAGAGGGTGGAAATGGCCGAGCAAACGGCAGTAGACAGATGCTTATCACGTATGCTAGCCTAGAGGCTTTGTTTACTACGACCCTGGAGATGCGGAGAGACTACTGCGAAGCGACGCGCATATAGCGGCTGTGGAGTCAAAATGGTTACAATCAAAGGAAATTTTGAAGAACAGACTTGAAGAGTCGCCAAAACAAAGGGAACCACAATCTGAAGAGGGAAGCCGGCGGCATGGGCAAAGCAAAATGCCTTATATTCTTTACGGCAGAATTGTGAGGACGCGTACCACTGCACAAGCTGGGGCATATTATGGAGCCTGCCCAGCGGGCTCTCGGTGTCCTGACGACGGGAGGGGTAGCCTTCGCTTCTGAAACCTTTGACATGTAACATCGGCAGGGAGGGAGGTGGGAACTAAATCTTACCTTTTGCGAACAAGGACAACACTTTGCGAGAGTGACGGGGAGCTGGCGCTTCAAAGAGACATCCTGTTTTGGAACCGAGAAGAGAATTCGCAGTGAGACCGGGAAGATCCAGAGGGAAAAGATCGAGGACCGGGGTCGTCAAAGAGCTTCTTACGACGGACATGGTTTGCACTGTGGAATCGGGGATGCCCGACGGTCCGTTGAGTAAAATCCTAGACCATCAGCATCCAGTGGCCGAACTCCCGAAATTTGAGTCATTGGACTCGACAGCTGTTGTTAATGGGAAACCAGTTGACGTCTCGACGCGCGAGATGTCATTGAAGCATCTGTTGGAAAGCCGTTCTCGTTGCAGTTAGGAGATAGCAATCGTTGACGAGTAATCGTCCAACTGATATCATGCCATCGAGCACTATGTATAGGTCTAGAGTTGATCCAGAGTGGCCGTGTTTTGAAACCGAGGATTTCCTTCCTGCAGCAAGCGATCGGGGGGTACTCGAGCCGCGTGCCACGCTGAAAAGCTTTTGGATTTCCACGNAGCGGTCCATGCTTGGCCCACTGCACGGCCGAAACGCACCTTGACCCGGCCTGCTTTCTAATGTGAATCGTGCACATGCGAGAGAGAAGAGCGGGCGGGGAATAGAAGCCAACGGTATAAAGGCCTTGCCTGTCTTGTACACAAGGTAGTGTCCTAAAACAGCAATTCGTAGAAGTCGTGAAGCCGCAGACCCTCCGACACTCGCTACGTCGACTCACCGTATTCGCTACTTTTCTGAAGCCCGCATGTCTGATCGGGAATGGTCCAGCCCATCCAGGGGACATGTTTTCCGGGCAAAGTTCCAGCGACGACCAACAGATGCGCTGGCGCCGGCGGAGATCGCTCATCGCTCACTACACTCCGTTGTGTTAGAGACGTTCGTGCAGAATCAGAGCAGTTCGTTGTTCGACGTTGTAACTCTGTGAGCTGATGTCAGGGAGGATGGGAAGAGGATGATACACACAGCCTGGAGTGGGTACGGAGGAAGAGAGATCCAGGCGGTGTCTGAGGGACTAACGGACGGAGTAACGTTACTTGGTTTCGGGGGGAGGAGGGCCAAGTGCCTGCTCAGATCTTGAAGATGGAATCAAGACTCTTCTTCTCCGTGGGGGCCGTGTTGATATAAGACTCACGAAGACAATAAGCTTATTGTCTCCCGGCTTCCTTCCCCCATCCGCGTCCTCGTTTTCTTTTGTTTCCCTCGATTAGGTATGTTCTCGCTGAGACATCCTGGTCATGCACACGTTCTGACAATTGTAGATAGACATGCCAGCTCTCCGCGCCTCCACCCGTCGAAGGAGATCATCCATCGCCAATCGTATGTTATCTCTTCTAATCTGCCAGATCATCCCGCGATCTAACCATCCTCTCCCTCCATCCTTACAGTTGCTGCACCTTCCGCTGTAAAGCCTGGCAGATATGGTGTCATTTCTCCGAGAAACGTTACCTTCGCTCCCAATGTGACGCCAATATCCTATGTTGAAAACGACGATTCTCTGCGGTCTGAGACCGCTTCACCATCGACGCAGTTGTTTCCGCCATCTGAGGAGCCTACACCACCGTCCAAGAAGCGTCTGCCACCGGGCAAGCGTCGTTCGCAGGGCTACATTCCTCGACCGCCGAATGCCTTCATGCTTTTCCGTGCGGACTTCGTCCGCCAAAAGCACGTCCCGGGGACGATCGAGACGAATCACGGTTCGCTGTCAAAGATCATCGGTATGTCGCGCCATCTATCTCTCAAACATGATTCAAAATTCCTCATCATGATCGTCTCTCGACGCACAGGAACTTGCTGGCGTCAGCTCCCGCTCGAGGAAAAGCGCGTGTGGGAAATCAAGGCAAAGCATGCAAAGACAGAGCACAAGAAGATGTACCCCGAATACCGCTTCCGCCCTGTGCACAACAAGGTTAAAGAACGCAAGGCGAAGATGCTGTTGCCTGCGGACGAGGAGCAGCGGTGCGAGGACGTTGCGCAGCTGCTGCTTGAGGGCATGAAGGGCGATGAGCTCGCTGAGGCCGTGAAGCGCCTGGACCGGATGCGCTCGACCACTCCTGCCTCACTTCCGCGCCGCTCCTCGTCCGTGCCCCTTCCAGGCACGAGTTTCCCCATGACCTTCCCGGAACTCGCCATACCGCCGTACTGGGCCGCCGGACATTCTCGCCCTCAGTCTCCGCAAATGCCGTTTCTGTCTCTTCCGCGCCGTCCATCGAGTGCAGGCCCCGCAGTTCAGCGCTCCTGGACTGAGCCCTTCAACTACGTGCGCCATGACCAGATGCTTCCCGACGTCAACTTCGGATTATTTGAGAAGGCGTACCTCAACGATCCCTTCCCGACAAACGCGGATGGTTCCTTCGTACGTGTTCCCACCTTGCCACCGCCCTTTCTCACCATTCTAATTTTATCCCTTCCATTCCATTCAGGACTTCAACTCGATGTTCTCATCGCTGCCCCCGAATGCTTCCCCGTCTCACGAGTTGCACATCTCGCCATTGGACAACGTGGCGCTTATGGACCCATCTTTCGCCCCCGACGGTTTCGCTCATGACTCTACGCCTACCTCGTACTCAGGAAGTCTCACAGCGAACGAACCCCTTGGATGGCCGGGCCCATTATCGGACGTCGGTAGCGGCAATGGCGGGCACTCGGATCCGTCGTCGCTCTACTCGGGCTCACCTGCACCCTCTGAGCTGTCCCTTCCCCTGCATGCACCTCAGCCCCAGCGCGCGTTCAACGCGTGGTCTGACTTGCCTACGGACGCTGTCAAGGATTCGTCGAATGTCTTCGTACACGGCGCGGACGGCATGAACTTCAACAGCGCAGACTTGAGCGACCCAGATCTGGCGATGCAGGCTTATGCTCAGGGTCTGAAAGACATGGGCATCACGCCGTACGACGGATACGATTACATCGACGTTCCAGTGGGCATGCCGGAGATGGGGATCGTTGACAACGCGTCGTCTCACTACGACTTGATCGGGAGCAACGCGAACACGGGCCTCATGGATCCGTATGGCTCGGACATCTTCTCCTCGGAGTATACCACTGGCGACATGACATGCACACAGTCCATTGACCCTGGCATGGCTGGAGGCTGCGGCACGTCTTTGCAAGGCGTCGACCACACGATGACCGTCAACCCCGAAGCATCCTCGCAGGGGGTCGACCTCGGCTTCAACTTCAACGACCTGGTGCACGAATACTAGTCACGCCACACTACACCACATTTTTATTACTTTCTCTCACACCTAATACCCAGTCCCGCCGGATTCCTCTTCTTCACACTACATTTGCATCTGCAGTCCAAAACCCCATCTGCTATCGTGGACGCATTCTACCTACCTGTAGCCTTTCTTGATGACTCGTCGCTGGTCTCATTGTCTTTTTAATATCTCCATCTCTGTTTGCTGGTTCGCACCACTGTAGCATTATCGCCCGTCTCTTTCTTGGATGTCTCTGATGAGACTTGTCCTCCTGTAGCTATCTATCACTTGCCGTCTGGTACAATACCCCTAACTGTGTCTATTTATTTGGATCCACCTGGATTCTCTTCACCTCTCGAATTTTTAGTTATTTGGTATATAATGCTGTCTCGCTCAGTCGTAATGACAGCGCTGGTTTCTCCGTTTGCTCCCGTTGACGTCGAATTCGAGGAGATGACGCTAGCTGCCTGAAGCGGAGTTCGAACTAGTGCGCGCTAAATGCCGCCCCGTCTGGAGCGCCGAGTGTTGGGCGCTAGTCTCTTTTACGGGCACGCAAATATCACCGTCTCTAACAGCGCGACAGGGCTCGTGCTAAGTATGGGCAGAAGCAAGGCAGAAAAGATGCTAACCACGCCGCACAGCACATCGTGCTATGATGTCAGGCCTAGCATGCCACTCTATGCCAATCGTGTCATCTTTGTTTGCGCCCTGTTGCCACCACATGGGCCTCGATACTCCAAGCACATCGTCACAGTGCAGCATTGGTCAATTTTGATGTTCAGGTATTTAAGTCCTATTTTCTTTGGAGATCGACGGCTGAAGCTTCCCCAGCTTTCGTCTTTCCCGAGCGTGCGCGTACATACGTGTGGTGCGCCGTCCACTCTACTTTTTCTACCTCGCTCTCACCTTACTCACTCATTTATAACCCTGTCTGAACTTACTATATTTCCTCTCCTGGATCGCTTACAGAGAGCAGCGCGCTTCGATGGATCGCCATCAGGCCACAGGAAGAGTCCCAAAGACTCCTTTTCGATTGCAATCAGATGTAGACGGGTCGCTTTCTGTCAGGTAATATTTCCCATGTCAATGTTTTGTCAGACTCCTGATTGTCTTTACTCCCAGGGCTAGCTCAACGAAGTAATGGAGTGCCGCTCTGGATGCAAGACTGGCGGGCATCGGTGATGTCCACGCCGATAGTGCCCAGACGGATGTCGACAGAGCGCATCGACTCCTCGCTCATGAAGTCAATTCCCTGGAGAAACTCATTCGTTACACCCGGAGACGCAGGAACGCATTAATTTCCATCACCTGCAAACTCCCACTCGAGGTTCTTGCTCGTATCTTTGCTTTTCTTCAAGAGCATCCCGGAGAGCGAGGTCTTGGATGGATCACAGTCACGCACGTCTGTCATCTCTGGCGCCAAGCTGCTCTTGAACACCCATATCTTTGGTCTGAGCTTACCCTCCGCCTCGGTACACACTGGTGCGCGGAGATGGCGCACAGAGCAAAATCGCTCCCTTTGGTATTGGTCAAAGACGGAATCCTTCCCCAGCGTTTCAAGGCCGGGCACCTTATTCAAGGGCTTATGCCGCGTGTGCGGAATCTGCATGCAACTGCCTTCGACCAAGAACTGGGCGTTCTGGTGTCTCTATTGTGGGCGACGATGCCTCTCTTGCAGACCTTCACGATGGAGTCCCGCGATCCGCAGGAACGAGCACGTGAATCACGGAGTCCCGCCATGCCCCTGCTGATGGCCGTAGAACCAAGCCTATTTGTAGGAACAGCTTCCCGTCTTCGGCATTTCAGTCTACGTGGATGCAAGATGATAGGCATATTCCCTCCTGCGCCGTGCATAACGCATTTCGAGATTCTTGGCCCTCGCCAATGGATTGGATATTCGGAGACCTTTGCGTTCGACTCATTTGCAGATCTTATCCGCTCGATTGATAACATGCCTGGACTGGAAAGACTGATTCTCAACTCTCAACTCTTCCCGCGCTCTGAGGTCTCGCGACAAGATGTGGCAAGACAGGCTGGTGCCCGCACGAAGTTTTTGCATATGAAGTACCTTTCCATCGGAGGCACTCCGTTCCAATGCGCGGCTTTGATGCGGCATATATCCATCCCGTCCTCGGCCAGCTTCTCCCTCGACTGTGCTCGCAGGGCTGAAGATGAGGACCTCTCTCTTGTTCTGGTTGCTCTTCGTCCGTATGCCAACAATTTCAAAGCTGGCGGCCCATTTTTGAGCATCTGGGCATCTCCAGGCGGAAGGGAGTCTCTCATCGTTTGGGGCTGTCCTAATCCCAAAGAACTGAAACTCAGGGTCGAGTGCTGCACGGGCGACAATGAAGCAGGCCGGCTTGGGTCTCTGGATAGGCCCTACATGGACTTGACTGTGCGAGGCCCCGACGACGACGTACTACCTGCCTTTCTCGACGTGCTCGGTTCTGAGGACATCCACGCTGTATCCATTGGTGGCCCTCATAGTCGCGGGAGAGGCCCCGAGTGGTCGAACGAAGACTGGATCCGCGCTTTCACAAACTGCGTCAATGTTCAACACGTCCGAATGAGTGGGCTCAGGGACGCGGAGTCGTTTGTTCGCGCCTTGAACGTGTACTCTCATATCACGTCTGTCGCGCACCACCGTCTTTTCCCGACGCTGACCAGTGTCTGGTTCCATGACGTTGACTTCGTAGTGGCGGCAGGCTACGTTATTCAGGACGCAACTGGTTGGAAACTATCAGACTTGAACGGGTGCATTCTCAAGCTGATCGTTGCTCGTCAGACTTTGGAGACAATTTACACGACGGGAAGTCGGCTTGTGGAGGGACACACATGGATGCTTACACAGTGTGTAACCGTTCTTCGGGAACATGGAGAGGGCCCGCCATTCATACCCGGCGGACCACTCGAATTCGCGAACGTCCCTAGACACGGCTATAGCTTACGCTTACAGATGCCGGCTTCATATTCTCTCCAGCCATTCTACGTATTAATGTTGTAGTATGACACCCATATGATCCCCGATCACCATTTTATAAGAGACGCTTTTTCTCTACGTAGTACGACACCACGAGTAGCGCATGGCATAAGGCAACAAAGAAAAGCACTGCACTCAATGGCGCTTGACTCATGACCCAGTCAGACCCAGGTAGTTCACCCTCTGGTCGAAAGGTCTGACCGATGGGGTCTAACGTTTAACTGACGAGCAAGATTCTCGCATAAGCCCATACAGCTGAATTATATCGATGTAAATTTGGTGTACATACTTACAATGATAGAGCGTCGATGCCTGAGGAGTATTAATGAAGTTACTTTGAGCCTTAGCTGGCGGCACCACGGTAAATGCCGAGGTGTCGTCGAGTCGCATCTTGGGCGCTAGTTTTGCTCTCGTCGACAACATCGTGGCGGTCAACACACAAACAAGTCCCGTCTCCATGAGCTCGCTAGCACCCGCCCCACGGGCAGAAGCAAGAAGGGTACAAGGTATGGTGAACTTGGAATGTAAATATCGGTCGCGATCGTGTCGGGGTTGGTGGACCAAGTGCGTTGCTTTCGTTTTGGCCTCGTCTCCAAGTTATTGTTTTGATCGGTCATTTTTGTCTTCAATTTTAAGCCTGCAGGCTCTAAACAAAGCGCCATTGTACAGACTTGGCCAGCATTCGTTCTCAGGTACTTAAGTCCTGCTTTCTTCC
>SFCI01000222.1:2326-29446 GCA_004681135.1 Hericium alpestre | reverse complement strand
ATGCGGTGCATCGTTGCGCGCGCGTCGGCCATGGTTTTGTTGTTGGTGCGCTGGCGGCGGCATCGGTGGGTATTTTAGTTATGGGGAGATGGGGGGACACTCACGAATCGGCGCAGGATGGGGAACCAGACCTGGAAGATGGTGAAGACGCGGAACTTGCGTGCGGTCGAAAAGATGACGCCGAATGCATTCGCGAGTTCGTTCTCGGCCGTATTTTCGCCCTGGAACGGGTCTGCATTCGGTACAGCGGCGCGCCGGGCAGTGCGGAGGGAGTTAAATTGGTACCCAAAGCCTGTCGTGAATGGCGTTTCAGTATGCGGAAATGGAGGAAATGAGGGACGGTGTATATATATGGGCATGGACTTGCCTGCCTCGCCGATGACGTCTAGCGTCGCCCGGCCTAGCCAAGAAAGGACATCGACTGATGGGGGCTTATTCGCCTCCGTACCTCCCTTCACCTCCACACCCTCGCTCTCTTCCTTACCACCATGTTCCTCGTCGCTTTGTTTTGACCGGCGCCGGAGGTGGCCATCAACAGGTCGCACGGGATCCAGCGAGCAGAGAAACGAGAACGAATTGTACTGGGGTTGGCTCGTTGGCGGGGAAGCTGGGGAAGGTGACTTGGGAGGCGCCGACACGAGGTGGATGAAGATATCTCGGAGCTGCGCGCGTGTCAAAGGTGAACAGAAAAGGTCGGTGGTGTCATACCTCGCAGGCCTTCTCGTAGAAAATAGGCGCAAGCGACTTTATATGCGGGGTCGTAAAAGCTTGATTCTACAATCGTATTTCGATCGACAACCAGGAGGGCATTGAGGACACGACACTCACCATAATCTTTCTCTACAGACGCATATAGTCAATGCCAAGGCTGCACACTAGCACATGGTACGCACCTGCCGCCGATGTGTTTCGCCCTCGACCACGACGAGACCCTCATGGCCGGCTGCCATCGCCGCGAGACTCTCCCTCACGAACTCAGGCTTCGGAAACTCGTACGCATGGCCAAGAATCCATGCGAGCGCAGCCGGATCCGTCGTCAGCAGGCGCCGCCCGCCGAGGAAGCCCCGATAGACGAGTGTGCGGCCGTACAAGGCTGTCCACTGCGAGATAATGACATTATTCTCCTGGTCCGCAAAGTCCGCGAGGTTTCCGGCGAAGAACGATGCAGATGGTGGGCCTGGGAGAAGACGAAGGGGTGAGCGGAGGTTCTGGATGAGGAGGGTGAATAGCGGGGAGAGGAGGTAGGCAGTGAGGGAGGTGATGGAGGCGACGAGGACGGCGGTCGCGCTCGGGAGGGGGATGTGGGCGAGGGTGAGCATCGCATGAGGACTGGCCTGCAGCGAAAGGAAAAAAAGAAGAAATCGAACGGCCGTCAAGGCCTTTTGGCTTGACAAAGATGAAGACTGCTGCTCAGAGGCGAAAGCGACACTAGCGCCCGATCCCCAGTATCCCCGGTGCGCCAAGTACCCGGGCCCGACGACCCCGACCGCTCAAGGCACTCCTGCCATCTTCTGCCATTTCCTCCCTCATCCTCTCCTGCTCTCATCCAGCTGATTGATCTCGCGCACAACCCTCGTACGCTATACATCGGACTTTTGCGCTGGATCGACAGGTTCATTTGGGGCTGACTGCCGGCGCAGGGTCACTGTCGTGTTGCCATGCTGACGACCTGTGCTAGCGCGTCGCACTTCGAGCTGCTAGACGAGTCCGCGACATCGCGACACCGCTGTGTGCGTGCATCGGAGCGCGGTAGCTCGCATGCGCCAANTTATGCCCGACAAGTCCGCCTTGTTGTCCTTGGGCCTGNCCAAGCGCTCGCCCGGCCCGCCCACGGTTTCAGTCTGTCTTCCTGCCTGCCATGGAGGCTGCATTCCTCAGTCTAGAACATGCGCATGCCGTACGCACTGCGCATCCTCATCCTAGAGTCAGTGACCCTTCCCCGCCGCTGTTCGATACACGACTCCGTGCACGACCCCCTATCCATCCACGAGGGATCTGCTGCGATCTGCCTCCGACGTTGCGCCGTCCCGCCGGGTGCCTCGATCGGTGGGCCCGAAGCCCTGATTCACCGGTCCCGCATGCAACCCCGGTGGGTATCTCGGCCAGGCGGCCTGCCTTCTCCGCGTTCGACGCTGGGACTCCCTCGAATGTGGGATGCCAAGGTGTCTTTCCGTGCGTGGGCGGTGGCGACTGGTCAGGAGGCCGACGTCGTGTGGGGTCCCGCGACCGCATCAGCGTGCGGGCGTGGTTCTGCGCGAGGGCCTCAGGTGGGCACCGGTGCGGTGTGTTCTGACATAGTGATACATAGGCGCATACTATGCCCCACTACCCACGATCTCATCGACAGGGGGCAGATGCCATCCGTCCATCAGGCATCATCGATCAGTATTCAATCGTGCAATGCGTTCACACCCCCATACCACAGATCAGATGCGGCGTATGTACGTCTGTAGGGGCTTGAAGCTTGAAGNGGTGATTTTATGGATGCGATTTCATTGGCGTAGTCGTTGACGACTCATTGGGTTTCAGGGCGGATCATTCATCGATACAGCGGCCTGTGCGGTTTGCGTCCTCGCACGCTCGTGTATAGCCNAGGCGCACGGGATCCGTTTCTCAAAAGTGCACGCTTCTATTGCTTCCTACTATATGATTTCTATAAACGTTGACATTTTCGTACGATGCAGCTTCGGATTGATGTCCGTCATGGCCGAGATTCATCGGACATTTGCCTTCGATCTGTGAGTTTACATCCTCCGTATTCTATCATGCGCGCTACTTATTGGATCTGTAGCTTAGGCTCCTCTATCTTGAATCTTGGATCGGACAATGCTTGATGCGCATTCGTCGTTGATACGATCTGACGTTCGGCCGTCGACAGACAGCCTACCGCGGTCGCGCGCAACGGTACCTACATGTCACTGCGTTTTAACACCGTATAACCATGCGGAGCCCGCTTCTGCGACACATGTGACGAGTGCGTCTTCGCGAGGCGGGCAAAGCAGGATGCAGCAGACCCGCGGTTTTTCGCGCCTGTATCTGTTCTCTTTCGATTTTGTATATGCAACTACTCAGAGTGAGTTCCATAATTGAAACTCATTGTACCTGTACATGGGGCTTGTTTACTACAGGTATGTGTCTTGCAGCACGCCTGAAAACGGCAGTGGTGTTTGGTTCCTTGCTGTGCTGCGATTCTTTGGAGCCTTTTTAATATACTGGACCGTCAGCCTCGCGGTCATCATGGTAAGTATACATGTGTTTTATGCGAGATGCCAATTGTCCATGTTCCTCATCGGTCCCCAGGGTCATCGCCTACATGCGACGGGGCAGCTTGTCAAAATAGCATGGCGAGCAGCGCTTGGCGCTGCAGGAGTAAAGTGCCGCTTAAACATCGTGGTATTCAAGCCACTGTTTGTCTAACTTCCGGGGAATATGCAAGCCTATGCTTGTCCAGTAATTTTGGTCAAACACCGTCGAGCCATGGCTGACTGCTCTCGCCTTTTTTGATCGATAGCACCGCGCTCACCAGACGCGTTGACGTCGCCATGCGCAGTGTGCACCGTGTTGACTATCGTTAAAGATTGCATTCTTTACGGACGCCACCTGTAGCATAGATCCGATACAGATCCATTTTCAGATCCATTTTCATTTCGCCGGCCACTGGCAGGGACGAACCGAATACTAGGGCTCTAGGGACCCGATACATATAACGGCAGCTATGTCTCCCACTTCCCTGCTGTCGCCTGAGTGTCGCCATTTCTTCGCAGTCGATGTCTCATTTGTTTACCGAGCTCGAGGCTAGGGACATCAGACTAGTGTAGCCTGACTAGTCATGCCCGTCGAGTTTTCGAAGAAGAACGAACTCGGAAGAAAACGGACAGCGTGCTTGAAGGACAGATGGAAACTTTGTCATTGGAAATGTATTTTTTTTCAGAGACGCAGAGGGTGATATCGATCGTAGCGCGTTGGCTCGCTTCAGATGCTGTTTCCGAGCTCATTCTTTGCTCGATGTGCGGTGAGCGAAAGTCAAGATGTTCAGAAGGCAAAGGCTTCTGACCCTAACAAATGTAAACAACGCGTTCTTGTCGACAGTTCCAGCCGTAGGCGTCGTCACCTCGACCAACCCGACCGCTGTCGATTAGTTTCCTTGAATCTCTATACGGAACGATTTCTTGACTGGTCATAGGTCCATACTAACAATCCTATCTGAACAGGAAAACTACCTTGTGTCGAGCTCGTTACGGTCGTGAGTTGTGAATTCGGAATTTACTTACTTAGCATCATTAGGAAGCATTTTCTTGCCGCATGGTATCCCTGAGGCCTCCGACAAATCCCTGCTACACCCGATCCTCAGCTTCTCATCGAGCAATAACCCTCGGCCGACAGCAATCTAGTGATCCGGCTCATGATCTGCAGTGGATACTTTCTCCATCAGCGCAGGGTCGGGTTACCCTGACGGGTCCTCCGACTGGATTTTCTCTTCTAATTCATGGCCCAGCGGTGAGCGTAACCTGTTTTACTAACGAATTATACTTTTTGTTCTAATCTTGACTTTACGACCATATGCACGCAGAGACTCGTTAATCGCAATTTCGCTGGCAAGAGCCTACGTATGGGTTTTTTTTTTGTATTCCATATTTGAAGCTTCTGCACCACCGGAATACTGATCTACACCAGCGTCGCGATTCTCTCCGGGAAGGCACATTTCGATTGGGCTCTCGCCAGGGTGTTGCTGACATCCTTCTCAGCGCGTTGAAATTCCAACGTTCGTTGTGAAGGTCTGTCAGATGGTCGCATGTTGAGCGGCCTTCACCCACGGTAAGCTGGTATGGAAGGTAATTTGCACCGAAGCCAAATGCAAATCGTCTTCTGCCGTCCCCGTCCGAGCCCGCTTTCTTTTTCAGGGTGGTTGTTCTTATCCATCTTATGCGCAGGTCCAGTGACATGTATGGTCAGGTGCATTGGGCTTCTTGAGATGTGCACAACTGGAACAGTCCACAGAACTTGGCTTCCAAGTATGCAGGGCGGGCTCTCACAGGATATAAAGTCGCCAGCTCGTCCATAGTGCTCCTCAGGTCATCCCAGCTCCCGCAGCACTTTTACCTATCCGCATCTTCTTCAACATGCCCGTCAATCTCAACCCCAGCAACAGCGACCCCACCAAATTCAAGGTCGCCGCCGTCCAGGCTGAGCCGTACGTCTTCCTCGCTCCTCAGCGTCCCGAAAGCTCAACAGCGGCCCATCCTCGTCAGCGCCTGGCTCGATCTCCAAGGCGGCGTCGAGAAGACGATCCGCATCGTCATCGAGGCCGCCGAAAAAGGCGCCAAAATCATCGGGCTGCCCGAGGTCTTCATCCCAGGTGCGCCTCCCCTTTCCCTCACGGGCGAACTGCATCTTCACGACGCACTGGCGCCCGCCCCCGTATGTCGCAGGCTACCCCTGGACGCCGTGGTGTAATAATTTTATCGACTGCCAGGACATCCTTGCGAAGTACCATGCGAACTCGCTCGCGGTTCATTCGCCTGAGATGGATCAAATTCGCGAGGCGGTGAAGAAGCTCGGCGTTTACGTCGTCTTGGGGTTCTCTGAGCGGGATGGAGGCTCGCTTTATATCGTGGGTGCTGCCTGCCTTACACCTATTCTGAGCTAACCAAATTCTTTAACGTAGGCTCAAGTCACCATCTCTCCTAAGTGAGTATTATCTCCCGAGTGGCTGCGGTGCGTCGATATTAACGGTAATGCAAGGGGAGAGATTGTAAACCACCGCCGCAAGATCAAGCCTACTCATTACGAGAAGACTATCTTCGGCGATGGAAACGGTTCGTCCTTCTTCCGCCTCAGTTCCGATCATCCGTTCACGTCATCGATTCCTTGCGATAGCCCAATCCATTCACAACGTGGTGCAGACCCCCTATGGCCGTCTCGGCTCTCTCAACTGCTGGGAGCACATACAGGTTTGTCACGCTCTCATATCTTCCTTGTCTCTCCATTCATCGCGTTTCCTCTTCGATCCAGCCCGCTCTCAAGCTGCACTTCTTCTCGCAGCTGCCCCAAATCTTCGTTGGCGGCTGGTGGCCCGCCTTCAAAGCAGGCGCCGGCGGCTCGCCGTACATCGTCTCGGGCGAGGCGTCCAGCCGCATGACGCAGAGCGTCGCGATGGAGGGCGGCTGCTTCGGTCTTGTCGCGTGCCACGTGGTCAGCGAGAAGGGCGCGGAGATCATGAAGATGAAGGGCTTCCCATGGTTCGAGTTCCCTGGCGGCGGTTTCACGACGGTATGTTCATGCAACAACTGCATTTGTCTCAGAGAAATGCTCATATGATGAAACAGATCTACGGTCCTGACGGCTCGGCGCTCACCCCGCCCATCGATTCTGGCGTCGAAGAGACTGCCATCGCCGAGATCTCGCTCGACCAGATCGCGACGGTCAAGACCGTCGCGGACCAGATGGGCAACTAGTGCGTTCTGCTTCTATTTGTTCGACAATCATCGGCTGATTTTATGATGGCGTCAGCTCTCGCCACGACCTCTTCCATCTCGTTGCTCACGGCAAGAACTGGGGCCCGGTCAAGTACGAAGACCCTGAGGAGGCTGCAGAGCTCGAAGCGGTGACAGCCGACATCAAGAACGTCCTCTGATTTTCTTTTGTTGAAAACTTGTCTACCTCATTGTACGATAGCATCAGCCTGGTGCGCGGATGGCTGCTGGAGAAAAACAATCCCTGTTCAGTGTATACGAGACGATCACCATCAGTGGTTGACCAAACTTCCTTGGCCTGTGTCCTTGGATGAGCCTGCTTAGAGTAACTGTTTCAAGATCACCAGGTGCCTCACCCTTCGTGGTCAGTAAGTGCCCTGGAGCGCCTCCGGTTGGCGCAGCCAGTTGACTCTCAACTGCGCAACAACGTGGTCCAGCAATTTCAAGAAGATATTATTGCTTGTGCAGCGTTATGTACTCTTCCACTCAGCGTCTGCAGATCAATGCAAGCCTCTGCGCTATGCAGTATTCGACAACAGCAAGTCCAACATCTCCGCTATAGTTTCAAGGTAGGCGTCCTCCGCCTCTTCATTTGTCCAGCCATGATGCAGTAATTCACGAAGATCGAAGTCGGCACTTCGACACCCTGGCTTTCCGCACGAGGCAAGGAAAGCATCAACTTTGGCCAGAAAGTCCTTGTTGAAGGGTTGAGCGTGTTCGCGGCGCGCTATCAATTGGCGTATGTCTGGGCATTGGCATTGCATTTCTGAAAAATACAGAAGAGCTTGTCAATGATTCGTCTTCGTAAGACGGTCAGCAAGCGTACGAGGATTTTCTTTCTTAGCAAAAGTCGAGGCAGGTTTTTCTTTGGGTGCGTTGGTGGTAGCTGTGGGTGACATGTTCGTTGAATGCAAGGCTAGGCAAGAGATCCAGAGAAATGAGCAAAGCGCAATTCGGCAACAGGGCGTCAGCGACACGGAGCTGGGTTGCAAAGAAAATGAGTGGGGCAAAACCATCTACACCAGTGTTGTTGTTTATATATACCTCTGTCCCCGCATAATGGGGCAACAGGTCAAAGCTCATGCGCGTCAGTACGTGGCGAGAATAAAGGCCCAAGGTACGGCAATGCTGAGGCAGTCTCAAAGCACCTCCACAACGCCGTGCAGGCGGGAGAATGGAACGAAGATGGGTGACCCAAGCTATGGCCGCGTGCTTGAGCCCCTGCTTATTGTAAGCTACAGATGCGGCCGGCGTCGGATGAAAACAAGGGAATATAGGTAGACTGACCAATTTAGCATGGCCCCCCGGGCGCTTTGGCTGGCTGCATATATGCTTGTGCCTCGGATCTTCAGTCGCAACTACATAATCGTCGCAGCAAATAAGGAGATTTTGATGTCTAGAATGAAAACGTACGTACGCCTAGATTATGGTGGCGAATTCGGGTCTGGGAGTAGGCAGACCTTGAGCTCGAGAGAGATGACGAGTCCCAGTCAGTCTCTTATTAGTTGCTAATCACCAGATATTCAACGCAGAGCCCAAGCAATGGTTGACAGATTTCTCTGTAGCCTTCACCGTCGTCGAATCAGGAAACATCCAAGTCTATTGTCTTTCAGTTGCGACGAATGGTTATGGCAGCGTTTCAAGGCTCGAACTGAATCCCACTTCCCTCGGCATTTGCCGACCAGGCGTCCCTGCATGCTCTTGACTGGCGAGGAAGAACTGGAGCTCGAGCAGGCATATCAAAGAAAGAGGTAGAAATTACATATATAAGGACACACACCCCAAGTTTGTGCGGCTCGATGGTCACCTGAATCGCGGTGGAGACACGACCCACGACGGCGTGAGAAGCTACATGCCGTAGACCGTCGTCTCGATCCTCAATATGACTGTGTTGACCTTGCATACGATCTCCCATTCCTCGTACATGTCGCCATACGGTCCGCGTATCACAGAGTTATTGGGCTCGCCCCTCAGCTCCCGCACGCGCCTCGCGCGAGCCAGCATCTGGTCCTTCCACCGCATTGCCTCGGCGATGAAATCTGCATGGGCAACTTCGCCGCGCTTAGTACGCTGCATGAACTGGGTGAAGTGTCGACGTTGGATTTCGTACGCTTGACGAAAGGTGCAAGGATCCTCTGAGATAGAAGAGCTTGAGGCAGACGCAACGTTGGGGTTCGGTGACATGTTTGCTGAACGTGTAGAACTAGATAAACCCTGGCTGAAGGTGAGCAGAATACGATCCAACGATACTAGCTGAGTAACACGCACCTTGTTAGTAGGAGAGATGAATAGCTAGCAGCCACGCCAGTCGGAATCCTTATATGCCGCGGTCGTAGATAGCACTTGCTGCGAAGCTCGCGGTGCGCGTAGACGACTTCCAGAAAATGCAAGACCCAAACGACGTGCTAGCAGGTTGTCGGAATGGGGGATCGTACAACATATGACCAGAAAAACGCAATAAACAAAAGGCAATCAATTGCGCATTGGTGCATGCGAAGCGGAGACATCAGAGGTACGTGATGCCAGCCGGCAACACAACAGTAGATATAAACTGATCAGCACTGCCATGCCTCTCAGCTGCTTTAGCTAGTTGCACCCTGGCGCGGCGCTGTGGTTGCTATCGTGGATCACCAAATGGGGCCTGTCGCCGCCGCGACAGACGGTGAAAATTGCAGCGAAACGGGGTACGTGCCTTCAACGGAGCAACATAGCCTACGATAATCAGCTCTGCATCGAAAGAATAATTGTTTGCGTGGTTGTTCATTACCTGGAAAGCTGGTTATTGTCTTTGAGCTGCGAGAGTACGGATATCATCAAGTTGACGGACTTAATTGACGATAGATCTCGATGGGTAGCGAGGCTCACGCCGAGCTCATAGTATTTTGTCCTCGATCCAAGGGCAACATCTGACATACATCTCGCCTTCAAGCAACAGCGTTGGAACGAAACTGCCAGTGAGGCTGGAAAATACTTAGGGCTGGATGTCAACGAGGTGGCGTGTGGTTGGGCGTATTGGCGTATAGTGGCGGCGACAGCGGAGTTTGATTGGCGGAGGTATAAAAGGCTACGCCACATAGATCAAGAGTCATTCTGTCGTCATCCGTATCTCCATTCAACCCATCCATCCCAGATCTCACATTATCTCCGTCCACAAAGATCCACAAAGATCCACAACTTTTATATGCCTGCACTCCCGCTAGAAATATGGCGGAATATCTTCCGCGAAGCAACAACCGACCCTCCTTACCTCGACGATGACCACGAGCCCTTCAACGAAGATATCACAGACGACGACATCGTCAATCGGCGCCCACAGCCGTCTACCCTCGCCACCAAACGGTCTCTCGTACTCGTCAACTGGACATGCTACCACCTTACCATGTCCATGCTTTGGGAGACCCTGGTCCTCGACAGTCCCGAGAGGGCTCGCCGAGTTCTGTTGAGCATGTCGGGGCTGTGCCAGGCTGTCAGTGGTGTGGACATCCTTCCTGGTCGGTTCGTCAGAAAGATCCTTTGCCTCCAGGACAATTCGATCCACCCAGCGATCGATATGTCCCAATTTGGGGTGCTCGTCGCTGAAGTCATAAGTCACTGTCCAAACCTGGCAGTGTTTACCTCTCGCGGTTTCACCGAGCCGTCAGTTTTGCACCCCATTTTGGACAGCCTCGCGAACTCGGCGTCAGCGGGGAGTTTGCGCAAGTTGGATTTCGGGTATTCGGATCCGTGGTTGACCTGGAGTCCGTCGCAGTGGAATCTCGCGCTCGGGCTGATGGGCTCAACCACCGTCCGAACGCTCGTCCTTCCACTCGATTCGCTCGGTGTGCTCGATGATAGTCTCGAACAGCCGTTGCCTTTCACAGTCTATCACAACTCCCTATTTAAGAACTTGCGGATTCTCGTGATCACTCCCCGCATCTTCCTTCTGTGCGCCCGCATCGAACAGGTGTTGCCCCAGCTCGTAGACATACACCTGTTCGGTGCGGTCGTATCAGCGCCTCAGTCATCTTTCGTTCTGCAAAACATGCAGGCGATTCCCCATCTGAATGATCTCGGAAGTAGGGTGCGCTCGCTGCGTATGCAGAAGCACCCGCTGTATGCATTGTCGCACATTAATGCCTGCTTCCGACTTCTCACATTTTTTCCGCACCTGTCCGAACTCTATGTTGAGCTCTCCGACATGCAGACGCGTCCCGAACAGCTCTGGCCCTCGGATTCATACCATCCGTCGCTGAGTTGTATCGCGGTCAACCTCAGCCGTAAAACGATGCAACAAATAGTCGAAATGCAATATGGCATATCCAGAGCGATACCGCCGGAGTTGCGGCCTATGGACCAATTGGCCCGTACGCTGGATTTGATCATGAGCTTTAACGTGCCGAACCTACGCACCATCCGCCTTCTCGGATGCTCTCAAGCCGTGTTGATGCCGCAAATCAAGGAGTGGAAGAAGTATCTGGAAAGCAAGGGAATCAACCTACGCTGGGTTTGACAACCAATACGCTGTAGGTCCTCCACGATTTCATCCTCATCTCAGACCCCTGATCTTCATCGCTTTCTTCTATAGTTCAACACGATGCTCGGATTCAACACTCAACCGGTTCTTCGACTTCAAACTCTTATCTCCTGCACAATCTCAAGCTTCAAGGCACCCATGTATGATCAGTCCAGCGCACTTCCTTTCACTTTGAAGGGCTGATCTATCCTCTGTTGAAAGGGTGTACCTTCGCCTCAGATCTGTGGGTGTCGCTCGAGCTGTGCAATTACACACGCTCTTCGCCGAGCCACACGCACTTCGCCGAGCCACACGCAGACCATCGCCCTGCAACCACGATCCCCCGCGCATACATGATGCATGGAGACATCAAGCCGCATTCGTGGGCGCAATGCAGACCCTGCATTCCTGCTATCTGGAGGGTTGTAGCATTCGTGCCGAAGACGGATGAACACCTTCTGTCGCCCTTCCTTTGTGTCGCCTCTTCACTAGGCAAGGGTCTTCTTTTACCTACCGCATTCCCGACCTTTCTGTCCTGGCCTTTTCTTCCTTTCCATCGCTGTATGCCTGTGAACCAGTCTACAGTAACGGACCGTTCATGCTTCCATTTTCATATGTTTGATACAAACCACTACTCAGCTACTTCTATGTCTGCCTACTATACTATTCTTGCTCCGTCGCTGTGTGGCTACGAGTCAGGTTCTAGACCACAGTGATGAGGCATTGTTGATATCTCCACTTCGGCCTGTTTGACACAACCGAGTCCTTCGGTCCTTTTGTACTATAGATCCCCTTCCTTCGCCACACACCTACTTTGATTGTAGGTGTGTAGTAATTCCACTTCCCCATGCATGCATGTACTACCATCGTATTCTGGAAATGCAGTCTATTTGAACATTGTCCGAATGTCTTATGTAGCGTCCGCACGGCCGTCGACAAGGCAGTGGTATGTAACTTACAGTAACTCGATTGGATCGGCAAACACCGAGCAGCTGCAATATCTGTCATCGCCGCTTCGAACTTGAAATCGATTTTCGAACCATCATCTCATCTCAACCATTTCGAATTGTGTCCATGCTTGCTGTAAGCCATATCCTTCGAATATCGCGCTGTACGCAGTTCCAGAACGACAAATTTCTCGAAGCCGAGTCGCAGTAGTACCGTCGTATTCTGGAGCACTGATCGTCTGTCGTTCGTACCAGGTCCTATCGTCCGGACGCTATCGTTTTACGTGGCGGAGAACGAGAACAATTTTCATTCTCTCTGCTGTGTCTATTGCCAATCTCTTCAACAGCGGTACCTGCGTGGCATTTAGAGGCCTCCATTACCAAGTCCAACGACGTCCTGTGCTCTGTTGGATTTGCATCAGTCAGCGCAGCAGGGATAATATGGTTTGCTGTGAGAACAAACGACACGGCGGGACGAATAAAGGACAGATCGGATGCTCCTGGTCCTGCATCCATCTTCTCCTCGCTCCATAACCAAGAAGGCTTATCAGAGTCGCCACCACTATGTGAGTCGCCCGCCGTACACACCGCCGATGTCATGCTCGCTGTCATAGAGCGATTCCAGTGAATAGCGTTCCCGTTTCCTGCGTATTGAACCTCCATTTTGACGCAGCACGGCAGTGTCTATCCCGAAATCGATCCCTTTAAACACTTCGCCGAGAAGTCTTTCAAGGACAAAATCATCCTCATCACCGGTGCCTCCCACGGCATCGGGAAGCAATATGCCATCACCTATGCCCAGGCCGGAGCCTCGCTCGTCATCTCGGCGTGCAACGTGAAGGCGCTGGACGACGTCAAGCAGGAGGACCTGCGCGTCAGTCCGGCAACTGAAAATGTCAGCGTTGTCGCGGACGTGGCGGATGTCAAGCAGGTCGAGACGTTCGTGAAGGCGGGTGTCGAACGCTTTGGAAAGCTCGACATTGTCATCGGCAACGCTAGGATGTTCATTGACTGTGATGCACGTGAGTGTCTTTCCCCTCGTAGAGTCGGGCACTCATTCATTATTCATATGCACACTAGCTCTCGGCGAACAGGATCCCGTCGCACGGTGGGCCGTGTTCGAGGTCAACCTCCGCAGCGTGCACTCTCTCTCGTAGTTCGTTTTTCTGTGCTTCTGATCGCCGTCGACGTGTTATGCTGATCTAGCTCTGACTAGCTTCACGTTGCCCCACCTCGTCAAGGTCGAGGGCTACTTCGTCGCGATATCCTCCCTGAGCGGCATGATGCGCGTGTCCAATGGCAGCTCATACCGCGTGTCCAAGCATGCAGTTAACCGCTTCATCGAGTTTGTTGCACTGGGTGAGACCTATATCCTCGTCGAGCGCGATGTCCTCTGACGCTGGTTCTGATTGTCAGAGTACCCCACCATCAAGGCGTTTGCGATCCATCCTGGGGTAATTGCCACCGATGCGAACGCACAAACCGATTTCCCGCCGGTCCACGAGATGGGGTTGCCTACGGCCACGACGATATACCTTACCTCCGGCAATGCTGATTGGCTCTCTGGAAGGTATGTCGGGATTCCAACTACATGAGGAAGTGCCCACTGACCGTTGTTTATGTGTGTGTAGGTTTATTTTCGCGCCATGGGACCTGGGCGAGGTCCGCGACCAGTGGAAGGAGAAGATTGAGAAAGAGGCGGGTCTTGTGAGCAAGCTTTTCATCCCGGCTTATTTAACGACACGTCTTTGCGGGTTGGATATATCCCTTTCCTAGCTCCGTTGCATGCAGGGTTGATTGTCAGGTGTGCAGTTGTTGCAGTGGTTTTATTCATCGACATTCTACTTCTCTGTCGTTCAGCATACAGCATATGCAAATGGAACATATTGATTAACGACGACAGGTGGAGCGGGCGGTCGAAGGCCAAAGGGGGAGCCTGAGACTTTTCACAGATCCTTCCAGAGCTTTTAAGCAATTCCATCATCTGGGCACCTGACCACTCTCTAGCGCGGCAAAACAGCTTTGGCAATGACAAGCTGCGCTTCTTGACGCACCCGTCCGATGGGACTGGCAATGCTGCCTTAATGACAAGTCTACGGCTCGACTGACCCTGGTGCACCATCCATCCCCCCTTCAATGCCTCTCTTACTAACATAAATATATTTTGTTCATGACTACAGAACTTGCACACTTTACACTTTACACTTTACACTTTACACTTCCAGGCTTAGGCGCCATGCAATGTCTAGTCGGCCGAAGTAGGCGTCTAAGACTGCATTGAGTTCGTCAATGAACCTGTCGCCAGGCAATAATCACTCAGGATTCTCATGGAAAGCAGCTCCTATGTCTGCTCCGTCTTTTTTCTTTGTCATTAACACCGACTAGCAACGAATTTACCAAGAGACTTTCCAAATGCTGCTCCCCATGGTCCGTTTACATTGTGATCATACAAGTTCGACGCTGTTCCGTCAACTCTGTTCAACCTTATCGATTTATCCGAGAGCTTCCTGCGAACTTGCTATCAGGGTCTTCGCATCTGCTTCTCCGAGGGCTCTGGCCGGCCTCAAAATTGAAGCTTTGGTCTGGAGCGGCTTGCTTCTGATTACCGGCGGCAGTTCCTTGAACGTGAGCTTCTTTGCACCCTTTCATATATATTGTGCAGCGCCATTACGGCAGGGTGAGACAGGCTATAAAGGCAAGTCCTTATTGTGTTGAACAGAGCAGCTCTATTCTCCCTTCAATTGTACAACCGGCAAATTGGCAGCAATAGCAACCTCAGCAGCAGTAATGTCCCTTTCCAACCGCACTGTCGAAGCAGACCTCCCGGTCACAGAGCGATTCGAGTACGTCTTACCTCTGTGTGTGACACCCGTTGTACTGACACCGGACGGACAGTGTCTATCCAGAAATCGATCCCTCCAAGCACTTCGCGGACAAGACGTACAAGGGAAAAGTTGTCCTCATCACTGGCGCATCCCGCGGCATTGGCAAAGAGTTTGCCATCGCCTACGCCAAGGCTGGAGCCGCGCTGGTCCTCTCCGCTCGTAACCAGAAGTTGCTGGATGACGTCGAAAGGGACATCCACGCCATTGATCCTGCGACGAAGGTCGTGAGCGTCGTGGCGGACGTGGCGGATGTTAAGCAAGTTGAAGCAGTCGTGAAGGCGGGCGTCGGCCGTTTCGGCAAGCTTGACGTGGTTATTGCTAACGCCGGGATGGTGCTTGACTGGAACGAACGTGGGTCTTTTGCGGTGTCTGATGTTTGGCGACGCATTCATCATCTAATTCTCTATTAGCCATCGCCGAGCAGGACCCCAACGCATGGTGGAGCGTCTTTGAGGTCAACCTCCGTGGCGTGCACTCTCTGGCACAGTTCGTCCTTTCTGCACCTGGAAAGCATTAATGCGCGATGCTAATTGCTTTTCTATCCAGCTTCACGCTGCCTCACCTCGTCAAGACTGACGGATACTTCGTCGCCTTGTCTTCTGGCGCCGCCCAGTTCCGCGCTCCGAATGGCAGCTCATATTGCATCTCCAAGCATGCAGTCAACCGCCTTATCGAGTTCGTCAATATTGGTAATATCTGACCAGACTGTTTACGACTCTGTCTGACGGTTATCTTATCGCCAGAATACCCGAATGTCAAGGCGTTTGCGGTCGCCCCTGGCATAGTCCAGACCGACATGAAGGTGCAGGCCGGCTTCAAGCCTTTGCATGCGATAGGGCTGCCTGTGGCTACGATGATCTATCTTACCTCTGGTACTGCAGATTGGCTCTCTGGAAGGTATGTCAACCTTCAAAATAGATCAACGAATCCATCTTAAACGTCCTTCGTGCGTGTATAGGTACATCTCGGCGCCGTGGGACCTCGGAGAGGTCCGCCAGCTGTGGAAGGAGAAGATCGAGAAGGAGGATGCACTTGTGAGCAAGCTGGCTATCCCTGCGTAACGATATGGATGTACTACAGTAGAAGTGGATTTGGATGAGTCGATTGTAACAAACTACAATACAACTTGAGACGGAGGCTTTCAGGCCAACGGCTTTCAATGGATCCTAACATTGCCAAACAACGCGGTCATCACCTGACCGCGTCTAATATCGCGCTTATCGCAAGCTCTTATCAGTGCCAGTCCTTGAAGCCCCCTCGTCTTTGAAATCTAGTTACAACGGCATAGGGGCTTCGAATCAAACACGTCACCCGACCCCCAGAATCTATACGAAACGCGAAGCTAAGTATAAGTATTCGCAGGAATGGCTACCACCGTGCAATTCATCAACAACTTGTCGCCCGCCGCGGCTTCCAACAGCCTGAAGAACCACCACTCGCATGATGGCGTCGGTGGCACGCACGAGCATGACCATGGAATCGGCGAGCATGGGCACACGCACGAGCATCTCGAGCACCCAGGTGCGGATCACGACGGGTATACTTGGGTTTTGATGCTCATTTATTCGATCTGACAGGAAAGTTCGCGGAGCGTGATATGCCTGACTACTCCTCACGCAATTTCGAGGAGCGCGGGTTCACTGTCGGGATCGGTGGGTAAGCTTCTATTCGGAAGGGTTCCGTCTCCACCTGATGAAACTATATGTCCGTATTTAAAGGCCCGTAGGCTCTGGGAAAACAGCCCTTACGCTCGCACTCTGCCAGCGCCTCCGCACGGAATACAACATCGGTAAGCATTTTTCACATCCTCCCAAGCGCCCGACTACCGTTCACATCCCCACACAGCAACCGTCACGAATGATATCTTCACGAAGGAGGACCAGGAGTTCCTGATCCGCAACCGCGCACTGCCCGCTCCGCGCATCCTCGCGATCGAGACCGGCGGCTGCCCGCACGCCGCGATCCGCGAGGACATCAGCGCGAACATGGGCGCGCTCGAGACGCTGCAGGCGAAGTATGAGTGTCAGCTGCTCTTCGTCGAGAGCGGCGGCGACAACCTCGCGGCGAACTACTCGCGGGAGCTCGCGGACTATATCATCTACGTGATTGACGTGGCGGTGCGTGCCTTTGCGTGCCTTGCCTCCAGGGAGAGATATCAATTATCGGTGCACGTTGTTTAGGGTGGCGACAAGATTCCGAGGAAAGGCGGGCCGGGCATATCCCAGTCCGATCTGCTTGTGATCAACAAGGTACGGCTGCAGCACCTCGTCTTTTGTCCCTTGATTGAAGTATTTTCTAGATCGATATCGCGCAATACGTCGGGGCGTCTCTCGAAGTAATGGAACGCGACTCCAAGCTGATGCGGGGGGATGGGCCGACCGTGTTCACGAGCGTCAAGCAAGGAACGGGTGTGGACGATGTCGTGGCCCTGGTTCTGGCTGCGTGGCGAACTGCAGGCAGCCCAGGGAAGCCGGGCGCGGTCGGGGACGCTGCATAGGCTATGGAAGATATCGACCGGAGAACAAGAATTTCAAGTGGACTGTTGCATTGTAATGTTGCCCAGACTTGTACCACAAACACGGTGCAGGATTGGCACAGGGACCTTCTCAAATTTGAGTTGGTCGAATTGACGATACAGACTTTGTTACAAACACTGGATTCAAAATTAATAGTATTTGCCGACTTCTAAATATCGCATCAACAGAAAACAGATGAATGAAACCGCTCCACATCTGCGGATCAATCAGGCTTACAAAGAACGGGCAGGAGACGCATCCACCGTGCCGACTACATCGGGATGCGAAGCCTGCTCACATACTTCCCGGAGAATCAGTCAGCATTGCCGGACGTTAGATAGACCGTCGTAGCCACAAGCAGCCCTATCGCATGTACGGGCTTGAAACCAGACTGTATATTCATCTCGGTGAGCACGACACCGGGGTGGAGCGCGAACGCCTTGACATTCGGGTGCTCTGCAGCCGACGTCAGAATATATCGCGCACAGTCGTTATTATATTCAGGCATTACCCAGGGCGACAAATTCGATCAGGCGGTTGACGCCTCGCTTGGATATGACGTACGCGCTGCCGTTCGGGACGAGCAGCTGGGAGCCGAGGGACAATATTGCGACGAAGTAGCCGTTGGTCTTGGCGAGGTGCGGCAGCGTGAAGCTGTACAGCAAAGCAGATTAACGTCACGCATGCATGGCCCACAGAGGAAAGACGCACTGCGCCAGGGAGTGCGTGCCACGAAGGTTGACCTCGAGCACGCTCCACCATGCGAAGGGGTCTTGCTCGCCAAGGGCTGATAAAATGCAGATACGGTAAATCATCCCGCTGGCAGACATCATAAGAAGGGAATGCCTACGTGCATCCCGGTCGGTGAGCTTCTCGGCGTTCGCAATGGCCATATCGAGCCGTCCAAAGCGGTCGACGCCCGCCTTCACGAGCGCCTCGACCTGCTTCACCTCTATCACATCCGTGACGACACTCACAACCTCCGTCGCAAGATCAGTGCGGAGGACCTCCTGCTTGACCTCCTCCAGCGTTTTTGGTGTGCGGGAGCAAAAGATGAGAGAAGCACCCGCCTCGGCATAGCTGATGGCGAGCTCCTTGCCAATTCCACGGGAGACGCCCGTGATGAGGAAAACCTTGCCCTTGGATGTCTTGTCGACGAAGTGCTTTGTGGGATCGATTTCGGGATAAACGCTGTTCGCGCCCCGTCAACGAAATGCGTCACAGACGTAGAGGAGGGAAGTACGCACTCGAACCGTTCTGTAACGGGGAGTTCTGCATCAACGATGTATTCCGCGAGGTCGGACATGGTGCTGCTGCTGACGTCGCTGTTTCTGTCAATTTACTGGTTCTGAGCGACAAACAGGACGGCGCGATACAGCGCAATGGCCATTCTAGCTTACAGTTATAGCCTGCTTTGCCATGGGCACTAGCTCATTTTTCCCCACAGACTTGTGGCCAGCTGACTGATAAAAAAGAAGTCAGAACTGTGAGTTGCTCCAATAAATTCCTCCGCAGATGCACATGCAAGGTTGTTGACGACACGAAGCGCGTCTATCGATTGGTGAGACACAAACTTCAACTTAGTGAGGAATCCTGTCGACAACTTCTGTGCGCCATTAGCAAACCATTACTATTGGTGACATGAGGAGATGGAGCTGGCCCACGAACCCTAGAGGTGAGGTCACGATCAACAATTACCCCGCGCTTCGCGAGGAGAAAGTGAAACTGTGTATTTTGGAGCACGGTCACCACGGATCCCTACCGTTCATATGGTCCGACAGACAAGAATGACTCGTTTTGGCGTCGAAATATGCAATTGCCACTCCGAATTTCTGACTTTGATCTAAGTCAGTTGACTCCGAACACAGAGCAAGCAAAGGGACTGAAGCGTTGGGTACGTAGTTGGCAAAAATTGCCACGTTACCGGATCCTCTGGCTCGCGGTGTATGGTTGCAGAAATACCGTGGTATAACTGAACCAAGCTGAAGCGTTATGTGACAACAGGGATGCGAACATAGCGAAGAACGTGAGGTGCCAACGAGGCAGCGGTCGGGATGTTGATATGATCGAACGGACGGACAGACGCGGGCCATCTCGGTCCGAGCAGTGACACACTCGTTTCGATACTCCTTCAACTTGCGCTTCATCTCGACAGCAACTCTCTTTTTTTTTTTAAGTCAGGTGGTTTATAAAAATCTATTGTAAGGCATCAGACAGCAACGCTCAGCAGCGCTATCATACCCGCAGGACTCTTGTGGCCGAAAAGCTGAGTATTTCAGCATTTTTCTGTCTCCAGAGTCCATGCTGCCGCGCGTAGTCTCCGTGGATGCCCCAGCCGAGAGGCACAAGGGCGACAGTGCCCCCATCTTCCCCATGCTCCTCTAGGCTCTCATATCGTTCAAACTTCACGTCGTCAACGCGTGGTGTCTCAGTCCTACTTTGGGCGACGTGAAGACCGAGACCCGCTCGAGATTAAATTTATTCATAAGATGTAGGATATAGTTCCCATGCGATCGATGATAAGGAATACTAAGGACGATGACTGAACGCAGAACATGCACGTATGCGCACATGCAGGCTGTGTGAAGATAATCGAGTACGAAGACATGCACAGAAGAGCGGACCCTACTCGTAAACGTAGCACAAATACCCTCCTGTAGTGTCCATCACGTCAGCGATGCTGACCTCCGGAAACATGCCATCCGCTGGTATCTTCGAGAAGAACTGACCACATATTCGTCAGCGTCTTTGCAATTCCACTTTGCCCCAATTTCGCTCACATTCAGGAAAGGGGGTGCACCATTTGGATATTGAGTGTACGACGTAAAGTTCGCGATCTCCTCTACAGTCCCACCATGGAACTGCCAGAAGTTGGCAACATTGCGATGCTGCCAGTCATCCCAGACTTTATCGACCATCTACCAGAACGTCCCTGTATCGGTCAGCGGTCTATTCAACATGTAGCAAGGCAAAATCGCTCACCGCATGGTGCAAGAAGAAGAGGGGCTCTGATCGAGTTATCATTGCCTTAGTCATCTCGATGAGATAGGAAGAGCGCAGCACACGCTCACCGTTGACCGACCAGGTTGGACCTGGAGTGCAGTTCTGCGGCGCGTTTATCGGGCACGTACCTCCGAGATCACTACGACAACACCAAAAGATGAGCGCGATCAGTGCCCGGGAAAAGGCTTAATTACCCACCCTCCCATGATTGTATGAATGCTCGAATGCGCACCCTACAGAACAGTCAGCCACCTCCCCAAGACACGATATTCGATTCCAGCCACGCACCTCATACTGCTCAAAATACTGCTGAAACCCGACAAAGTCCCCAACAAAGCCCCCCACCATCTTCTCGACCTCCGGTGCCGTGAACGACGAATTCGCCTGCTTCGCAGGGTCTGGAAAGAACGGCGCCATTCCCGCCGGCTTGTCGAGACCCAGGAACGGCTGGAGCGTAAAGTTCCGCCGCAGAGTGTGTGGGGCGGGGTACGACAAGTGCAAGTTGCTGAAACCGCCGTCGGGCACAGCGAAGTCGCGCGCGAGGTCGCCCCAGCCGCCGAGCCCGCTGGCAGGGTCAGGCTCTTGGAAGAGCGTGGATCCGAAGAAGTCGGCAGCGTCTTCGTTGGGGAAATGACGATGATATTAGTGTTATGGACGACTGTGGCAGACGAGAGAATAGATAACTATCTTACCTTGGGTCCAGTTCCAGTACGGCGAGGCGCCAGTGTAGCCGCATTTGTCTTTGAGAGCAGTTTCGTAGGCTTGGACGAACCACCGATGCCAGGGGAGAAAGTGCCCAGTGAAATGAATCTTGTAGGGCAAGGTCATCGAGCTGCCAAGCGGGTCCCGAGAAGGGAAAGACGTACCCTAGTGTTTAGGTCCATGTGCACGTAGACGATGTCTGTCAAGAGGAGACAAGGTTATGCTGCCGGGATAAAGACCACAAAAAAATTATACCATCTAAGTATGAACCGGAGGAGTTGACGGGTGGGATTTGCGAGATCGAAGGATCAACCGACGGGGTCAAAGCCGGGTTGTGAGGAACGTGTGACAAACACTAGAATTAAGGGAGATCAGGACGCCAATTACATGGAAGAGGCAGAGGTGAATAATACGTTGACAGCCCGTATCCAGTCTGCCCGCTGTTCCGTACTGAGCGCTCGCCATTCTTTGCGGACGGCGGGCTTCGTACAGGCAGCGGCTTTTGCAGAACCGAAGCAACTGCACAGAATGGCCAGAAGGCTGAGGAATCCGAGTAGAGATGCAAATACCTGCATGGCTGCCGGGTCAGCGAGGACGATAAGTTCACCATCTTTATAGAGTTCTCCGACAGTGTTAACGGCACTATTTCTCCCTGCTCGAATGCCAAGTCAATATGCCCCGACTGTCGCATACACCCACGACCCTCGGACGAGGGTACAATGGTTTGAGGAACAAGAACAAGTTGCGGATGATACTTGCCACAAAGGCTCAATCTACAATACACGAGGCCGGTGATCGCTTTGCTTCGTTAACAAGCGGGAAGGGGTGGGGTGACCGAGAGTGGAAGGGTGCCCAGCGTATGCGATGATAAAAGTAGCCTGAGGACACCTGACAGCTTGTCGTGTATCTGAAACGTGGGTCCTAGAGATTTGGGAAAAGGAACATACATGTTCTAGATATGACTGAACTCGTGCAGTGAACTCGTGCAGCGAAGGACGCTGCAGAATGTCCCTGGCGTGCATGGCCGTGGATCGTGGTGGTATTGAGAGCCAAGCCAAGCAAGTTTACGAGATCTTCGGTGCATTTCGGTATCAGGAAACCTCCCGCGATGCACCAACGTGATACTAACGTGTGTTCTGAGCAGCTGCTAGACACCCTGCGATTCACGATTCGAACTCAACGAAAGGCACCGTGATGTTCAGTATCAAATGAACTCACATGCTTTGTAGTGTTCTCGGTCTTCCTACGGTTTCCCCAGCGGCATAAGCCTAGATGTAGTATGTCAGTACGAATATACTTCAGAATGCTCAAAGGCTAAACTCAGCTGATAGACATCTAAGTGTCCCAATTAACGAAGGGGACGGAGCTGAGCACCTTCAAATGCCCTTGCTAGCTGTGCTTGGTGAAGCGCATGCCTCACAATGCCGGGCCGTTAGTATCAACGCTTTGCGACCCGCCAGCTTACCGCTGGCGATGACTCTGTATAACTGTTTGATTCCATAAGGGTTACGACAACCAAGAAGTGAAGCTGGTCGATACAGAAGGAGGTTCAGGGAAGAGAACAAGCTCCAGCGCCGCTTGAGCACCGCGACCGGCCCCGACGCCGCCCGACACAGCGGCGGCGACCTTAGCCAAGACGCGCTTTTCATTCAGAACGTCCATCCACCACCATCCCGGCCATGACCAAGTCGGCCACTGCTTGCGTATGCACAATGCAAACATCATCACTATCCTATGCAGGCAAGAAGCCAAGGCCAGAAGATCTGGTTCAGCCTTTACTGGACTTCCTTCAAGACTCTTTTGTCGCATCTCTACTCTCCAATCACCCGAATCAGGTTCCGAGTGGGGATTTCGTTCTACCATCGGCATGGAAGCAGCTCGAATGGTGGGACTGGGCTGCTTCTGAAACCTCTCAAAATGGAGGAGAGGACCGCTGGATGTCGCTCGTACGGAGGTACACCGATTTGACTCGCGAGCATGGGAAGGTGCGTTCTGCTTGTAGACTGTCTCCAGATCATACTTTGCTCAAGTTCTATTTGCTGATTAGAATGAGCATGCTGGCATATCGTCTTCTCATTCGACCCTGCCTTCAAATCTAGCGGAATTTATTCACAATGCCAGTCATCTACAACTGGACCGAACACCCATTCATATTCCCGACCCCATGCCAAGCAATAGCGAGAGTCGGGATTCGCCCATATCAAATCGCCACGGATGCTGCGAACACATCAATTTTACTGTACGTACATCATGCCCAGGTATGATTGAGTTCCAACGTTCACAGACAGATCCCCGACAGTCGCCAGATGCGCGGCATGTCGCCTAAGAAAACGCACGAAGTCTCACGCATGTTGCATTTCATTGCCCATCTGACATCCTCAAAACCTCGTCTTCGGCGAGTTAGACATGTGGTAGATGTCGGTGCCGGACAGGTGAGTTCTTAACAGCACTGAACACATGACGGTATTGCNACTCGTCATGGNATCTGCTGCTNATGTGTGCTTCCTAGATATTGTGCTNATCCTGTATCATTTGTCTAGGGCTATCTCTCTCGTGCACTTTGTGATGCCGGATTTCATGTTCTTGCCTTAGATGGCGACGTAGCACAAACTGAAGGAGCTGAGCGACGCGGTGCGNACAAGCACAGGCCGAAGATCGACANAAATACNTCAGGCTCTGGTTCTTTATTGCATAAGACCATCTATATCACACCGTCCACACTGCAAGAGGCCGTATCTTCTTGGATTGCCGAACGTTCTCCTCCACAAGACGATGAACTGACACCTGTGCTTTTCGTAGCTCTGCATGCATGCGGATCTTTGACTCCAGACATTTTCCGCGCATTTTCGTCTACTTGCACATCAACGCCTTCTCCAGGTTCTAATTCTCATAGGGACTGGGTATCCGAAGGCGCAGTGATAGTCGGATGCTGTTACAACCTCATGAACCCCGAAGGTCGGCACATCTCACCACATCCCAAGTGACGTCGCTCAAGCATCTTCATCCCAGCAGCCGATTTCCCGCTCTCCGTGGAATTCAGCTCCTTCCCCCAGCTGACGCCCTCACATCTCCAGCTTGCCGCGCAGATGCCTGCGCACTGGTTCGATTCACCACCATCCATCAAATCGTCTCAGCTGGCTGTCCGGAAGGTTGCATACCGCGCGCTGCTCGAAGCCCTCGCCGCAACTTCGTCTTCTCAATCTACCCAGGGCATGAAAAGGCTCGGCCGACTACCGGACAGCGCCTACGCCTCGTTTCCCGAGTTCGTATCGCGCGCTTCGGCGAAGATGGGAGTCGTCTTCAACTCGTCCGTCCATCGCACCGGTGTACCCATGCCGGAATCGCAGGGTGCCGTGCCGTCTTCGCTTACTGCCACGCAGAGGCGTGTGGAGATTCTGCATGCACTTCGATGTATCGTCGGGCCTTGTATCGAGTCGATGATCCTGCTGGACCGGCTCTTTTGGCTGCGGCGGACGTTATCAGCAAGGGATGGGGTGGAGTCGGATTGGAAGGTGGATTTGGTGAGGCTGTTTGACCAGGGGCTTGGTAGTGCGAGGAATTTCGCGTTAGTCGTCGTGCCTACTGGTTCCGCGGAGACGAGCAATACATCATGATCCAGTAAACATGCCAGTAGCCCGAGCCCACTTCTAGATCTCAGTCCCGGCCAAACACCGTAAGTCTGGGATATAGCGACGCTCTGGAAACACAAACAGACCACTTTGGAAATGTGCAATCGACGCCATTAATGCAGTAGTGACAACCCGCGCGATACAAAGGGCGTCGCCTCCATGTCACTACCAAATGCGTACGAAGACAGGCGGCGGCCGGAGGGTCCAGAGGCAAGAATTGGGCGTGAAAAGTCAAAAAGTCCAACCGGAGGCGGGCCTGAAAACGGGAACGTCGAGGATCCAGCCACCTTCGCCATATGGAGATTTGGACATGGAGATTTGGAGCTTGGAATATGGACAAATGTAGACTTGAATATGGAGATTTGTCGAAACCTCAACTGAGTTCAGTTCAGCTCGAAATCTCCATATTCCCCAAGCCACAGCGTGCCTCAACGTGAGCCTCAATTTGATCTCTATCAATTTTTACACGATTTCTATGATATCACCTGGGAAACCTGCACAAGGAGGTAACGATTCCAAAGGTGCCTAATTCATGTTTCTAGCTGCCATGGTTGTCGAGAAAAACATCCCCGACTGTTGAACCATGCTTAGATGTGGCAATCGCGGCGAATGCGCCGCGCTAGCCGCCGCCTTGGATCATCAATTTGGAAATACGGACATTTGGAATTTTCTCCAAATGTCGGCCTCGCTTCGACTCGTCTTTGTCCAAGTCGCGAGCTTGGTTTGCTCGGCTTTCTCCAAATCTCCATGCCCAAATCTCCATATGGCTGAACTGGCTGGTTCTCCGACGTTCTGGGAACTCGGAGTGGCGCAATAGGAAGGGGCCTTACGATCGAGTGGTGCACGTGAAAATTCATGTGACCGCGGCGCGTCTGAGGTCGAGCGCAAGAGGTCGCGTCGCACTTTGATGGAACCATCTCCGATGCTACAGGGCCTTTAAGTCCACGAAGCTCTGAAGCCGATTACCGCATCCCGTGTGTTACTGGGCTTTGAATCCTCGAAAAAGCGAAGGACCACGAGCCCTGTTATCACCCAGTATTGGATATTTATATCACAAACCGTAAATAGAGTACGATCTACAAAGCTTTAACGGCTCGGTGAGATGCGAAGGGGAGTCCAACGGGCAAAGCCTGACACTAGACTATGTATGACGCGCAGACTGCATGGGCAGACCATTGCTGCTGGCAATCAGTGACCATTCTACGGAGCAGATCCTGCGACCTCTAGGCATCGAACAAGGTGTCAAACCTCGGGAAAGTGTGACCTTAGCCTAGACTTTTTGTGTCCCCTATAAGTCAATGTTCAAAGTGGCTAATTTGAATGAAATATGTTTATCAGACGAAAAACGGCCCCCACATGTGTCCTGGAGCAGGCGGCGTCAGCGCAAATGGATTTCGGTCTACGCTGCTTACGGACCGTTGACCTTCCAGCAGGATTACATCAGCGAAAAAGTGTTGGCGAGACCTAGCTTTGCAAAGNCTTGCAAACCCTAGAATAGTCACCTGTTGCCGTGCTTTCTACCGCTCAGGACCTTGCAATATAATGATGGTATGGTTACTGGCATAGGCACAAAATCTGTCACAATGCTTTGCGAAGTTGCGACAAATTGACAAAGCATAACAATCCTCAGCTAGCACAATAAATCTAGGTAATGATCCTATGGTCATTGGCATAGTTCGACTAGGTTGCTATCTGCCTGGTTGTTTCATTGTTTGTAGAATATATATTTCGATTGTTTCCATCACACGAAATTCGATAAAAGTCCAATTAAATAGTATTAATACTCTGTGTAGCTAAGTACAACGAACGAACCGAACCGTATCTACTTATATCTATACCCTATGGGGATACATCTATCTGCTGAGTGATACTCGGGTATCATGAAATTGTGCTGATTGCAAAGCATCTGCAGGGCTTACACAACTGGCTTGTACTGCTTTGCATTGCTTCACAGTGGCTCACCGAGCCGGGTGGCGCGATACAATCTCTGCCTGGCAGTAGCTGCTCCTCACATTTTTGCTGATGCTAGCAGGTCATCACAGAGTCTCGAGCGGACACTGCTTTTCTTCGTGCCTGCCCAATGTTAACCGATGTGAGCACTCACAGAGTCTAAGAAATTGAAACCGTGCAACTCACAATACAGTATTGCGCCGCAGAGCATGCTCGTATCGGGCTCGAGGATGAATGAAATCTCGAGAAAAAGAGGGCAGCTTACGATACATTGAGGGGGCCATTCAAACTAGTTTCCGGATTCCAGAAGTATGCAAATTGGCTCCATGATAGCTTCTGTGTGTTTAAGAGAGTTAAATACATATTTAGATGAGCGTATGCAGCGTGTATGTGCAGATAAGTTGCGAGAATGGTGAAAGAGCATCACGGCCTCTGCCCTCAACCTCAGGCGCGCCGCGGTCACATGAGTTTTCACGTGCGGCATCTGAATGGCATTCGTCNCGATTNCGTCNCGNNNNGTCNG